>VDFB02081504.1:0-21689 GCA_007258455.2 Sequoia sempervirens
TTATTATTGAAGCTTAATTGAACAATTTGAGGTGGATTTCGTTAATTGGAATCCCCAATTCCTCTTTTTCCATGTTCTAGTTCAAATGTGTTGTGTTTCTTGCATTGAATAATGTGAAAAGGGCCTTCCCACAGGCTATCAAACTTTTCATGTAGGCCAAGCTTTGCAGCCATTTCGTTGAATTTTAGCTCTAGGTCTCTTCATTTAAAACCTTGATTTGAGGTCTTCTTGTCAAACCACCTTTTAACCACCTATTGGAAATTATTCATGGCTATCATAGCCTTTTCTCTTTTTTCCTGTACCTCCAACAACTCAGCCAACCAGACCTCCATGGCTCTGTTTTATTCCACCTCTAGAGACTTGAGCAACTATAACAAATGAATTTCCATGGAGATGGACAATAGCACTTCCTTCCCATATACCAACTTGTACAATGAAGTCTTAAGGACTTGCTTAGGAGTTATCCAATCTTCCCAAAGCACTGCTCGAAGGTTCTTATGCCACTCTTTTTGATGCTCTAACCTGATTCTTTTAATAAGTCAAACTAAATTTTTATTTGTCGACTCAGCTAGGCCATTTCCCTACAGGTAGTAGTTTGAAGATGTTTTTAAGAATATGCCATGAGTGAGTGCAAATTGACATACCTTTGAGCCCAGGAGAGCCTTAGTGTTGTTAGAGATTATGGTCTTTGGCAAGCCGAATCTTGTTACAAGTTCCTCAAGAAAGTTCACAATCTCTGCCTCCATCACATTCTTTAGGGGCATGGCCTCGGTCCATCTGATAAAGTAGTCCGTAGCTATGAGGATCCATTTATGTCCAACATTGGAGGTAGGATTAATCATCCCAATAAAATCAAGGCCCCATTGTGCAAAGGGTTCATCAACCACTATCGGATTGAGGGGCATTGTTGAGTTCTTCCTTCTCCCTATGAAGAATTGCAGGCCTTAACCAAAGAGTGTGAGTCATTAAATAGTGTAGGACAGAAATATTCAGCGCACATAATTTTGATGGTGGTGGTCTTTGTAGAGAAGTGTCTACATGTGGGACTGCTATGAAAAAAATTCAAAATTTTCTTTGCTTGCTTTGTGGTGACACACCGCAACAAAACTCCATTGAAGTTCCTCTTGAAAAGGACTCCTTCGATGAGCGCATATCCACTATTCTACAATCTGTAGAATCTCCTCTTTTGAGAAGGGAGGCCCATCAGATATTTCCCAATCTAAATGAATCTCATCCAGTCCGCTAACCAACAACCTTCGAACTCAGGTTCATTCATCAGGATCAGCCCAGGTTGTTCCTCTTTAGTTGGAATCTCTTGATCATGCGCCAAATACTCACACAGTCCTCTCCCTCATACGATCTTTGTGGGTCTTACCTCAATGTCATATTCGAGGATCTTAGTAATCTAGTTGGCCCTTTTCTCTGTGATTTCTCTTTCCATAATGTATTCATGCACACTGGAATTCATGACATATACTACCACCTTGTTGCAAGATATGAGGTGTCAGAACTTCTTGATACCCTTATCAATGGCGAATGATTTCCTTTCAACAAAGTTATTATTCATTTCATAATCCTTTAAGGTCTAGGAATGGAATGCTATTGGATGTTATCCCTTTCCTTCATCATCCTTCTGGGTTAAAATAGTAGCAATGTTGGATTTGCTACTAAACACATACATTATGAAGTCCTTTGATAGGTCTGGGTTTACCAGCACAGGAGCTGAAGAAATAGCATCCTTAACCTTCTCAAAGGATTCTCTGGCTTCTTTTGTCCATTTGAACAATTGATCCTTCTTGAGCATTAGGGTAATAGGTCTGATTAGTCCTGCAAAATCGAAAATGAATTTGTTCACAAAATTTACCTTTCCTAGAAAGGACTAAAATCCCTTCTTGTTGAGTAGTAGGGGAAGCTCCCTGATTGCCTTCACCCACTCCAGTTCAATTGCAATTCCATCTTTGGAAACCATGTGCCCCAATAATTTTCCTTGCAGAACTCCAAAGACACATTTTTTTGGGTTTAGGGATACCCCGAACTCTTGGAATCTTTTAAAAACCATTTCTAGATGATCAAAATGATCATCCTTAGACTTAGAGAATATAGTCAAACATTCCAAGTATATTAAGAAAATATTGTTGATCAATTCTATAAAAGCAATATCCATTGCTTGTTGGAAGGTAGCTCCCACATTTGAGAGACCGAAAGGCATTTTGGTGTAGGAAAATTTTCCCCACTTGGTAGTGCACACTGTCTTGTGTCAGTCTTCTTCTTTTACTCGGTTCTGGTTGTAATCGAAGAAGTCGTCCAATAGAGAAAAAATTCCAAGTTGACCACTGTTTGCAAGATAGACTCCATGGAAGGAAACGGGTAGTGGTCCTTCAGGGATGCTCTATTCAGGTCCCAAAAATCCACACACAGGCAGATTTCTAAATTATTTTTTCAAAAAGGAACCAAGTTGGACACCCATGTGTTGTGTTTGATCGGGAAGACGATCCAAGACTGAATTAGCTTTGTCAACTCTTGGGCCATCAGTTCCTTAATCTTTGAATTTACTGGCCTCTGCTTTTGGCGAATGGGTTTTTCTCCTTCCATCAGCTCTATAGTATGCTAGATGATTTTGGGATCATATCCCTTGAGGTCATCATATGACCAAGCCACTACTCCATATTTCTCACAAAACTGAAAGAGACTTTCTTTATCGTGTTGTGAGACATCTTTTCCAGCCTTGAGCTTCCTTCCATCTCCAACCTGAATATCCACATAGTCACTTTTGTTCACTACAAACTTTCTCTTGTCATTCCTTGCATCATCACAATCGAATAGATTTTTGAGAGTGACTAATCCTTTTGGAAGCTTGTTGGACCTTAATTGAATAATTTTCCCTTCATAGGAATCAATAATTTTTTATTAGAGTTGCTTAGTGAACTCTCCTAACTATTGTATGTTATGAATTAGGTCAGGAATAGGGTCAAATTGAGATCCAATTGTTGTCATGCAGTCTGCATCTATATTTTGTTCTCTGGGCACTGTCTAGATATTGAAGGCTTCAAAGCTTTCAATCAGGTCCTAGACCCTATGTCAATAGGATCTCATGTAGAAATTTTTGGCTGCGAAGAACCCCTAGACTTGATTGACCACTAGCTCAGAGTCTCTGAACACCATTATTTGCTTAATGCCCATCCATTTCGCAAGACTCAGACCTTGCAACATGACTTCATATTTAGCTTCGTTATTTGAATAGGCAAACTGAAAGCAGAAAGACTTGAGGGTGTTTCATTGGATGGGGACACCAAACATATCCTGACTCCTGCACCAAATTTACATCTTGTTCCATCAAAATGTAACATCCATAGTTTTGAGACTTGACTGCTCTCAGGTTCCTTTATGACCTTCAGAATCACTTGATCTCCATCATAGATGACATAGGTTCCCAATCCGGTGGCATGGTAGTTGCTGAAAGGATTAGTGTCTATATATTCACTCAAGAGAACCTCTTCTGAATCATTCCAGTCTCCGGTCACCTTCTCATCCTCTAGTAGCTCAATAAAATACATTTCCTCTTTGGTGAAAGAGGTATGAGTGGCCTCAAAGTTGATCATAGTTTCATCGACCACATGTTCTGAATGTAGAGGTTAAGACACTATCTTCATTTTAGCTTCGTGTTTGGTCCCAAGGATCAAGTCTGACCAATCCAAAGAAAGATATCCACTTATCTTGGAAGTGAATTCCTCAGATAAGCAAAGACCGAACATGGGGGGAACATCTATGATTACGGTATCTTGTGGAACTGTGATGCTAGGGCAAGGAATAGAGTCAAGGGGAGGTCCTTAATGATACCTACAGTTTCAACCTTTCTCCCATCAAGGTACATAACCCACTTTTTTAAAGGTTCATAGCTAAGTCCTAAGGCTTTAGCTATTTGTTTGGGCATGACTGTGGTACTAGCACCAGAGTCAATCATAGAATTGTGCAATAATTTCTTACCCATAATAAGAATTAATAAAGAGGGTTTTGGTTTCGGCTTACCTTTAACTTCGGTGGAGGCTTCCTCTACACTATTTGTGAGGAATTTGGATAGAGGTGATGGATCAATGGCCTTTCCCTTGAGTGATTGCATCTTCAAGTAGGGCCTTCTATAGTAACGACTTCTGCTCCAAAATAGCTAAGATGTCCCAAAGAGACACATTGGCAGAGGATTTTTTTAATTGTTCCACCACATTGAATGGTGGTGGATTTAAAGGCTTATGTTCCTTAGTCCTTGTTATAAAAATTTCCCTTCATGGCTAAAATTGTTGTGCAACTATGGAGGTACTAAGAGTTTGGTCGGAGATACTTTTGGGCTGCGGGACAACTGATTCACCCGTGAATCTCCTCTTTGAGCATGTGTTGTAATCAGAGTACACTTGCGAGGCCTTTGATGTAGAAGCCTCATTTGTAAACACCACCTCTTCTTCTTCCATCCATGAGAAGAGCATGTGATCTGGAGCTATATATGTCTCTTACTCCAAGTACATTCCTCGCATTTGCATAGTGAGTACCACATTTTCCATTTGCAGAGAGGCATATACATAACCTCCTGAATCTAATGACATGCCTTGAATGTGTCGTTCTGCCACTCTTTGTTGTAGATTGTCGCACAGACAATTTTAGGGCATATGTGCTTTGTTGCAGGGAGAGCACAAGGGATTGATGTCATCAGTGAGATTATTCTTCCCTATTGTTAGCTCTCTACTCAAGCTTGGATGAGCATTCTGTAGTGGAGTAGGTACCAACACCATTTGATTACTTTTTTGAGTCTACAGATTTGTGCGCAAGCCTCCTTGAAACTAATTTTGCTGGTAGGAAGATTTTCCACCTTGATAATTTTGATAAGTTGGCTTCGGAGGCATGGATTGGTTCTCCTTGATGGTAGTTATTTCATTGGAGATGCTTCAAAAAAACTCCTTGACATCACTCATCTCATCTTTTGAATAATTAGATGTAGAAGCATCACTCTGTGGCATGCTTGGATATGCGTACATAGATTGGGGCGAGTGGACACATTGGTAGATGCTATCTCCTGGGTGAGAATTGATAACTCTAGAAATATAGGCATAGCCAACTAAGGCAGTAACTTTCTGGCATCAATCAAATTATTCTCCGCCTGAATGATAATGCTATATGCACCTGGTAAGGTGTTTCCACAAATGGACTGGATCATCACTGAAATATCAGTGTTGAGAGACTTCAAATAGAACATAAATTCCAAATCTGCAGGAGAGTGGATTGCAAGCTAAATCCTTTTCAAATTCATGTGAAACCGAGCATTGAATTTAGTCATGGCCTCCTGAGGGGCCCACTTTATGGTCACCAACTGATAATATAGCAAAGACCGATCTCCATTATTTGAAAATATCTCGTAGAAAGGGTCTCCGAGCTGATCTCAAGTACTGATAGTATTGGCTCCCAAAGTGTGATACCAATCTAGCACTCTGCCTTTGAAAGATGTTTTGAGCAACCTTAGCACGACATTCTGGTTGGTAACACCATGCACCAAACACACGTCTACCAAATCTTGCAGGTGTTTGGATGGTGTTTTCGAGCCTTCCCTGTTGAATTTTGGTACAAATTTTAAAGCAGAGGCTGGGATATGGGCCCAGATGGTGGGTGCTACTAGTGCTATAGGGGGCTTCCAACATCTCATGCCATATAATTCATGTTAGCAATCAACAACATGGATCATGGAGGGATCAGAACGTTCACTGGACGGGTTCTAGTTCGTACTATTACTAGCAATGGCACTAGTAGGCCAAGGTTATTCACTGTTTGGGACCTAGTAACAGGTCAATGGCTCATACACCCACTTTAGATTTAGATACATTTAAGCCAGTCCCACCTAGCATACTAGAAAAATAAACTGAATGACCTTTGGCCAAAGTCCAGGAGGACCAATTACGCTAAACTGAGTGACCTTCAGGTTTTTAAAGAAGGAAACTTCTTCTGTATTTGGGGGTTTGGAATGGGAAAAGAAAACAAATATATAAAATAAAGGTATAACCTAAGGCAATACGCCAAGATGTAGGTGTGGGCATGGTAAACCTTCCTTTCAGATGGGATTCAAAGGCCCGTTCAACAATATGCATGTCTAGAAAGAATAGATAACATAGATGAAAAACCTAAGAAGTTTATCAAATAACATAAAATAATTTCCATACACATGCTCCACATATTTTATGTCAAATTCAATCAAGATCATTACCCATTTGGCCATTCGCTCAATGAGAGTTACTTTGGATAATAGGTATTTCAATGGATCAATCTTTGCAATAAGCTTGATTTGATGCGACAACATGTAGTTTCTGAACTTTTGTGAAGCAAAAACTAGTTCTAAGCATGCTTTCTCAATGGATGAATAGTTCATTTCATAGCCCATCAAGGTCTTGCTGATGTAATAGATGGCTCTTTCCTTTCCGTTTTCATCATGTTGTGCTAGAAGAGCACCTAGTGCTATTGATGTTGCTGAGATATATAAGATCAATGGCTTACTTGGTATTGACGACATGAGTACTGGAGGTTTCAATAGGTAGTCCTTGGTCTACTGGAAAGATTTATCACACTTCTCATCCCACTTATAAGTTATTCCTTTATGGAGAAGATGTGAGAAAGGGTGAATTTTGTTTGATAATTATGCTATGAACCTTCAAATGGATTGCAACCTTCCTTATAACCTTCTCATCTACTTCAATGTTTTTGGTGGTTCCATGTCTCATCTACTTTTTTTGGATCAATTTATATCCCTCTTTTTGATACAATGTAGCCAAGGAGCTTCCCTAATGTAATCCCAAAGACACTTTTTTTGGGTTTAGCCATACCTTATATTCTTTGAACCTGTTGAAGATGGGTCCCAATACTTCTATGTGCTCACTCCTTTTCTTTGACTTGGCCAAAATAACATCCACATAGTCTTGAAATGTTTTGTGGATCATGTAATGAAAGATGAGGGTCATTGCTCTTTGATAGGTTGCTCCTGCATTCTTCAGCCCAAATGGCATCATGTTCCAACAATATGTTCCCTTGAATGGAGTTTTGTGTTGATCCTCCTTAGCAATCATGATTTGATTATAGCCTAAAAAATTGTGCATGAGTGACAACATTTCATGTCTAGCAGTTAAATCCACGATGATGTTGATGTTAGGAAGAGGGAAATCATCCTTTGGGCATGCTTTGTTAAAGTCTCTGAAATTCGTGCATATCCTGATGCCCCTAGTGGGTTTGGAGACTGGTACCAGGTTGGAAATCCACTCAAGATAATAAATTAGTTGGATAAATCCAATGCCAAGAAGCTCTTTTAACTCAAGTTTCACCAAGAGTGCTATCTAAGGGTGCATCTTTCTCAACTTTTTCCTTATTGATTTAGCTTCAAGGTAGGCTACTAAATGATGCACAAATACTTATGGATTGAGCCCTGGAATATCTATGTATGACCATGCAAAGTTGGTTCTTTTCTCTTTCATGAATGATGCTAGGTTCTTATGTTCTTCATCCAACAAGGATTTAGCATAGAAAGTGATCTTTGGTGCCTCTTTTGTTCCCACATTCACTGGGGTTTCCTTTTTTGCTAACACTAATAACTTTTATGGATGCATTGCACTAAGGGGGAGATTGAATCCCTCATGCTTGGGAACCTCATAGAGGTTTTCACCCTTGAATACGTCCTTTCTTTTTACTATTTTAGGATCAGAGAGTGCTAGAGTGTGGTTTTCTCTCAAAGATCTGCATGTTATTTGAATGTCATCAATTTTGTGACTAAAGGATTCAATCATCTCCCTATAGTATGCCCCTATGTCTAGTTGTATATAAAAACCAGCCTTGTGATCTTCCCATGGTAAGTTTTTGCAAAGTCCCATGAATTCTAAGATTTCTTCATCATTTTTGAATAAATCTAGAATCAGTGGCCCTTGTTGGTCCCAGTCAATGAGTTGTGGGTACACTAGGCTTATTTTAGTGGGTTGAGGGTGAAGGATGTTTTGGATATCATGAAGAGAGATTTATTCTCAAATAGGTCAACAACATCAAGGGGAAATTTTTCTAGGGTAGTTTCACACGATGTTGGTAACCAAGAGGAAGCCTCAACCCACTTAGCGGAAGTACCTTTTCCACTAAGGGTAACCTTGCTATTAGTACATCCTAGGCCTAGATTCTTTAGACGTTTCTCAAGAATGATGGGTTCTAGCAAACCATTGTCATTTTTTCCTAGTTTCTCATTCTTTTTGTACCCCATCCCTTCATTAGCTACAAGCCTTTGTTGTCATCTTCCATGGGAGGAGCAAGGACGGGTTGCTCATCTTGATATAGCAGTCTAGAGACATCCTCCTCATTGAAATATTTTTTCAAATCCCCCCACTTGGTGAAGGTAGTAGCTACCATCTTTATTGTTCCGGGAACTTTTTTGATAGGTGTGGGTTTCCCATGAGATTTGGGAGAAATAGGTAGCTCTCCCAACACAAAAGTATCCTTTATTAGTTTATAGTTTCCACAACCATCATCCTAGATCACTGCTTTGATGTCGGGAATGTTTTGCACAATGGGTGTTTTTGTTTCCAAGGTAGATGCAAGGGTAGATGGGTCAACAAATGAGGTAGGTGTAGGCCCTTCATCATTTTTATGGATTTCGTGTATTTTGTAAAACTTGGCCTCAAGGTTCTTACAGTAGTAAAAAGGCTCGATATCTCCATGGATTGTAACTTCTCTATCCTCAAAAGGAAACTTTACACATTGGTGATAGGCTGAAGCTATAGCTTTTAGGGCATGAATCTGGGGTTGACCAAGCAAGATATTGTAGGGGAGATAAATTTCTAATACTTGGTATGTAGTTTTTGCAATGACAGGTCCCACTTGGATGGCTAGTGTGATGATGCCTTGCGATACCCACTCTTGATTGCCAATGCTCTAATGGTGGTACTCTTTTCTTTCTAAATTGTATCCTTTGAATATCCTAGATTTTTTATCAACTAAAGGGTGTAAATGTTCAAACTAACACCTCCATATACTAAGATTCTTTTAACCTTGTTCTTATGAATAATGAACTCAAGGTGCAAAGCACAGTTATGAGATGGTTGCGATGGTAGGTCTTGTTTCAAGAAGGTGAGAAGATGAGGGATAGTGAGATGTCCTACCATAGCTTGAAACTGCTATGTATCCATATCCTCAAGGATGGATGATGAGGAAAAATCCTTCTCTAAGATTTATCTATGTGTGGGGGATAGCCTCAATATTTCCAGGATAGAAATTTGTGCGGGGGTCTTCTTAAGCTGATCTAAGAGGCTGTACTTTCTAGGGTTTGATGTTGGCAAAGTACGTTGTGCCCTAGATTGAGATGGGACTCCTTGAAGGGTGACCTTTCCATGTCATGTGGTGACCCAACACTCTACACTAGGCCCTTTGATGGTAAGGAAAGTGATGACACTATCATAGGAAGTTTCCACATTAGAATAGGTATGTTGCACATTTGTGTAATCCTTACCTTTTCCAGTGTTTTTTCCTTTGCTATGATTTGGCATAGGGTTCTTGTATATCTTTAGATTGTGATTTTCAGTTGGTACCTCAATAGATATGTCTCCATTTTAAATAAGATCTTGGAAAACATTTTTGAGCCTCATACAATTTGATGTTTTGTGTCCTTTAATTTTATCGAAATCACATATATTTTTTGTTGTACCAAGGTGGTTTATCCTGTGGTTCTTGGTAGTTTTCAAATTTTTGAAGTTTTATTAAGTTTGACTCTACCAATTTCTTCATGATAGTCTCAATAGGTTCTAATAACTGTGTGTACTTGCAGTTTGGATAGTTGTTCCTGTTGGGGGTTCATCTTTGTTTCATTTCAGTGTTATTGATATGATTGTTTTGTAATGGTGTAGCTTGTTGTATGGTTGGTTGAGCGTTAGCTATTTGATTGTTGTTTTTCCTAGGAGCACTTAGGACCACCTTAGCATCTACCATGCCATCATTCATTATGTTCTTGTTCTTAGACTAGACATGAGGTTTGTCATTTGAACTACTTTATGGGTGGTTATCTTTGTAGGCTTTAGTATTTCTGTATGAGATTATAGCTCTCTTGATGTTAAGGGCTTTAGGGAAAAGCTCATCATAAGAGGCAATGCATTGCATCTTTAAGTGGAAGGATAGATCTAGATCTATATTTGCTATGATAATCCCCACTTGTTGTTCATCGGGAATGGACCATTTTCTTTTACTATCTCTTTGTCTCCATCATTGCAAGAAATTGGTGAAAGATTCTCCTTTATTTTTCTTGAGAGTATATAACTCTTCTAGGCTAGTGCAAGAGCACCATTAAAGATGTTTTGTCCATTTAAGATTTTAAGATATAGACTTTAGAATTTAGGAGTCTTTGTAGTAGAATAAGGTCTATGAGACCATGTGATGATGTAAAGATTCATATTTGTGGGTTTATAGGTGTCAAGTTGGTTGAGGTCCTAAAAAGTACAAAAATGTTGAAAATTGCAAAATTGTGAAAAGGGCAAAATTTGAAATGTTGTAATAAGACAAGATTAGAAGGCCAATGGTCAAGTCCTTTTATAAGTTAGTTGTGGAAGTTGTAGGGAATTATTTTGGAGGGAAAATTATTTAAAAATACTTGAGGAACTTGAAATATGGTTGTTGAAGTCATTTTGAAGATTGAAGATTAAATAAAAAGGTTGATTTTCTCCAATTTTCTATATTTTGTGTTGTAACAGCAGTTTGCATAGTATGTACTATACCTTTTTGGTTCAAAATTGTGGTGTTTCATATAGTGCATTGTTCCTTCTTGCATTTGAATTAAAATTGAAGGCTTTATTTTGAATTTGGTGCATTTAAACTCCATTCCTCTCAACCTGGCCTGAAACAGGGCATATTGTGTTTGAGGTTCCTACAATGAATTAAAACCCATTCCACCTACTGTAAAGGATGTATCTTAGTGGAATGGGTGTGTAATAATTTTTGTTGGTGTGTATGAAGGTTGGTGAATGTAGGGGAGGTCTGGAAGTGAGTTGGGTGGGAAGCCCTATGGTGAAGTTTTCAGTTTTCGTTCCAAAAGGAGAGGTTTTTTAGTATGAAACTAAGTTTTTGTATTGGGAAATGTAGTTGTATGATGGATTGAGTATGTGCAGGGAATTTAAGACTTTTTTGAACAATTTTTAGGTTATGGAGTGTTTGGGAAGTGTAAGATCCATTAAACCCTAGGTTTTCTAGGCCTAGGAAGAGGGTTTTAAGGATTGGCTATTGGGTGGTTGAATTTTGATTGAGTATTATGAGGTTTTGAGACATTTGAATTGCTTCCCCAAACTCTCAAGAAGTTTGAAAAAGTTTAGAAAGTGGTCTCTTTGGAAAAGTGGGCTAATTTGAGCCCTAAAAGGCGTTAAAAGCCTATTTTGAAGGATTTGTTACAAAGGAGTCTTAGGTGATTCACTAATATCTTGTTGACTATCGAAATATGGTTGTTGAAGTCATTTTGAAGATTGAAGATTGAATAAAAAGGTTGATTTTCTCCAATTTTCTATATTTTGTGTTGTAACAGCAGTTTGCATAGTCTGTACTGTACCTTTTTGGTTCAAAATTTTGGTGTTTCCTATAGTTCATTGTTCCTTCTTGCATTTGAATCAAACTTGAATGCTTTATTTTGAATTTGGTGCATTTAAACTCCATTCTTCTCAACCCGGCCTGAAACAGGGCATATTGTGTTTGAGGTTCCTACAATGAATTAAAACCAATTCCACCTATTGTGAAGGATGTATCTCAGTGGAATGGGTGTTTACTAATTTTTTTTGGTGTGTATGAGGGTTGGTGAATGTAGGGGAGGTCTAGAAGTGAGTTGGGTGAGAAGCCCTATGGTGAAGTTTTGAGTTTTCCTTCCAAAAGGAGAGGTTTTTTAGTATGAAACTAAGTTTTTGTATTGGGAAGCATAGTTTTATGATGGATTGAGTATGTGTAGGGAATTTAAGACTTGTTTGAACAATTTTTAGGTTCTAGAGTGTTTGGGAAGTGCGAGATCCATTAAACCCTAGGGTTTCTAGGCCTAGGAAGAGGGTTTTAAGGATTGGCTATTGGGTGGTTGAATTTTTGAAGTTTGATTGAGTAATTCGAGGTTTTGAGACATTTTAATTGCTTCCCCAAAGTCTCAAGAATTTTGACAAAGTTTAGAGAGTGGTCTCTTTGGAAAAGTGGGCTAATTTGAGCCCTAAAATGCGTTAAAAGCCTATTTTGAAGGATTTGTTACAAAGGAGTCTTAGGTGAACCACTGATATGTTGTTGACTATCAAAATGAGTTTTTTAAATTTGTTGAGTTTTGGTTTGAAAGGGAGTGGTTGAGAAGAGTTACCGATTGAGTTGATTCCCAGTGTTACAAGGGAAAAGAGTGAATTTGAAGAAATGGTGTGGTTTTGAAGAGTTTGTGATCTGACAATTGTGTTTGAAGGTTGGAATTGTGTGTTTGTGTGTTGTAGGCCTCCCCCTATTGCATCATAGGCTCACATCCATGTCAATATTAAAGAAGAAATGATCTATGAATCTATCAATGATTTCTTGGAAGGTTTTGATACCTAGAGGTAACTAAGAAAACCAGTCAATAGTTGGGTCTATCAAGCTTTGTGGAAAGAGGTGCATCAAATAAGACTCATTGTAGGTGACCTGGACATACACATGGCGTTAAACGTTTTGACATGGTCAACAAGACTTCCTCTCTCTTTGTATTTATCAAATTTTGGGACTTCAAAGGGAATGGTACAATTGTGATATTTTGATTGAATGGATATGGGCATAGGTTCTATATATGGGGCTTCATTTTTTACCATTCAAATGTCCTCCATTTCCTGTGTCAATTCCTTAAGTTGTGATGTAACATCATCTTTTTGGTTTGGTGGCAAAACATACATTGCGTATTGTGGGATAGCGAATGGATTATATGTAGGATTTTGATATGATGAGGTGTTGTATGATGTGTATGGTGGTATAGGATATTGTGAAGGTGATTGTGGTGGAGGCGTATATCTCCCTAATGTGTTTGTATTGATGATGTTCTGTTGAGGGTTATAGTAGGAACCTTGTTGTTGTTGCTTTTTTTGTTTAGCATATTGTTGAGCTAGTAAGGCTTGTTGTTGTTGTTGGGCCACAAGGTCTTGTTGTGCATGATGTTGTTGTTGTGTTGCTAAGGTTGCTTGGTGGGATTGATGTTGTTGTGCTGCTAAAGCTATTTTTTGGGTTTATTGTTGTTGTTGTGCTACTAAGGCTGCTTGTTGTGTTGCTAAGGTTGCTTGTTGTTGTTGTTGTTGTTGTTGTTGTTGTGCTACTAGGGCTACTTGTTATTGTTGTTGTTGTGCTACTAGGGTTTCTTCTTCTTCTTCTTCTTCTTCTTCTTGTGCTGCTAAGGTTGCTTCTTGTTGTTGTTGTGCTTCTAAGGTTGCTTGTTGTTGTTGTTATTGTTCTGCTAAGGCTTCTTCTTCTTCTTCTTCTTCTTGTGTTGCTAAGGTTGCTTCTTCTTCTTGTTGTTGTTGTTGTGCTATGAAGGTTGCTTGATGATGTTGTTTTTGTTGTACAACTTGCCGATATGTGTGTTGTGCTTGTTGCAAGGCTAGAGCATGTGCATGCAATGTAGGATTGGTTGGTTTTTGGGACATCTGCGATGGGTTGATGTTTTGCACGGGTTGTGGATTATTGATGAGGAGTTGGGGGTTCCCTTGGTTTAACATTCCTTGCAAAATGGTGGATTGGGATGGAGGAATGTAAGTTTGAGGTCCCATTTGATTTTACATGATGAGGGGGACCGTGGGGAAAGATGATGATGGTGCATTAGGTATTGTGATGGTAATGGCACATTAGGACCTTGAGTCCATTGATTGAAAGGATTCCCTTCAACATTGTTTTGGGGATTTCCTTATGTTTGGGATTTGGTCAAGGTATTACCTTGGTTGATGGGGTTAATGACCAAGGGGTTGTTTTGAGTTGAGTTGGTGATGGATGGGACAAATGTGTTTTGGGTAACCAATGGGATGGATTAACTCATTGGGGGATTTGATAAAGATGTCCCATATTGCGCTAAAGGTTGATTTTACGTAAGGGGATTAACTTTCCCTTTTGGGTCCATTTGAGACACTTGGTCTATACTTCCTTGTGTGATGTTGGGAACACTTGTGGTACTTTTGGGGATGGATGAAGAGGGTTACCCTTGATATGTTGAGGTTGTCATGGATTCATGAAGTGTAAGTGGTTTATGTTTAAGTAGAGGGTTCTCAGGAATGGGGGGAGTGCCAAATGTTCATTTCCAAGTGGTGGTTTGAGAAGGATTTGTGTTGAGGGTACCCACAAGTGTGTTACTTTCAAATGAAATAGTATGTCCAAAGTCCTTAGCAAGACTAGCTGCAATACTAGGAATGGGTGTTTGATTTAGTCCTAGTGATGGAGTTGTTTGAATAGTGGATGAAGTCAAGCCTTGTGTCAATGATTGCACAAAAATAATGGGGAAATTGGAGCTATGTTTTCTAAGGTTTGATGTTTTTGTTTTTACTCCATGATTTCTTCCTTACTAAGTCCAAATGGGTTGTTCGTAACGTCTTCTATATCATATGACCTTGATGGAGACGAGGGTTGTTGTGATGGGGTAACTTGAATTCTTGGATTAAATTCTTGAGGATTGGGATCACTTGAGATGAATGTGACTTTGGTTTTCTCCATGATTCTCTTGTGTTATGATCTTGTCTTTACCATAAAGTATGGGTCACCTATGGTAGAGTTGTGTTGAGATTTGTAATTTTTGAACTCTCTAGTTGACTCAAATCTTGGTAAAAGGGACGCTCTATGTATTTTTAGAGCAATTGTGATAATGGGAGATGAAAATATGAATGATATGGGGAGTGTGTTAAAAGGAACAAGAAAATTGAGAGGGGGGTTGAATCAATTATCACACAAATTTAAATTCAAAACTTCAACACTTATCAATCCCACAACCACACTATTATGTTATTAAGTATGAACATGAAATACAAATAACAGAATGTAAAATCAACATAATGAACACCAATTTTTTTACATGGAAAACCCAACGAGGGAAAAACCACGATTAGGATTAACTCACAATATAAGAGATTATAAAACTAAATACAGAGGCTCACTGCTAAGGGCTCACTACCCAAAAGTGGACTCATTGTCCAAATGCAAAGGCTCAATGCCTACAAAAAGGATTCACTGTCCAATAGGGAGGCTCACTGCCTACAGATACAAAACAGAACAAAAGATCCACCACAACAATAAACACACATCCACAGCCTTGATCAGATGATTGCATAAACCTTCAGCTCATTGCCTTCAAGAATCTAACACAATGAAGTACAGCTGCCTCAACTCACTTTCACACACTTCTGCTTTTTGATTTGTGGCTTACTTCATCACTTTGTATCTAATTCCAAATCTTCACAATCCGACTTGCATTTATACTATCTTCAACCTTAGAAACTTTCTCCAAGGTCGGCCACATAAACTTCATTTCATAAATTCAAATTAGGTCGACAACTCAACATTCCCACAGTGGAAAAGAATGAGAGTGGACCAATAAAAATACTTAACCAAGACCAAAAATAATGTCTTGAATCAACCACATGCATACTTAATTAAATTTAATTCTTCAAATAAAGTGTAAACACCAGGTCAGCCAAACCTAATGAAAACACAAATGAACATTGATGTACACGCTTCCCAACAAGAAGATAACACATGGATGACACAAAATGCTTCATTATGCATGAGAACACATCTCAAGTTCCTTCAGATACATCCATAGCAAGTGAAATGATCTTCAAACACCTAACTCCTTCCAAGGGTCCATCTGGACTGTGCAGACACATACAACAACTCAAAAACATGACTTCTGGATCACCAAACCACACACATCTTTTCCAAAACCAAGAGAACACCAATATAAGACATATTCTAGATCCAAAAGATCTAAAATAGAACAACGAAGGACTACAAACTAGGAGTAAAAACATTTCTCCTAGTCCACAAAAGACCAACTTTTCCAAAACAATCCACATTGGTGAACGTAACTTTCACATCCCATCAAACCAGAAGCTTCAACTCAGGAGATATCACCACTAGATCACAATTAGCAAACCTTCAGATCCGCACAAGCATATGATCAACACAGGAGAAACACGGAGCACATTCTAAACACATTCATAACTATGACTTCTCTTAATTAATTTTATCAAAAGCACTTGGAAACTCATCATTTTAGCGCATTTGCAACATCATAAGGATAACTCCATGTATTCACAGCATCTCAACTATACATGAACAATCTACAACATACTGAACTGTGTTGACATCAATGAAAACATTAATGAAAACACCACCAATCTTACTCATACTTGCAACAGAGTGATCTTTGCAAACGTTTTGGGACAAAACTTTTGACTTATAGGTTTGGTTTCTTGATGTTTGGATAAAGGATGTCAATGGATTTGTGAATCTTTAAGGTATACTTGTGACCTTCAAGATAAAATAGTCCAAAAATGATAAATAACTTAACTAAATGCATGGAAAAGGATTCATTTCACATACAAAGTAGTTAAGTTATGGTTTGGGTTGATAGATTGTCTAAGACCAAAGTGTTGGTGTGTTTGAAATTTTGCAAACTTTGATGAAGTGAAGGGTGGGAGACGATAAGGGGTGGATGAAATGTTTGACTAAATGTTGACCTAGAGTGAACATTTGTTTTCCAAGACCAAGGTGGTGAGAAACATGCTATACCTCTAAAGTTTCCAAACCCTAAAGACTTAATGATCAAGGAGAAGTTCTTGTGAAATGTGTAGATCTGGTTCATTCATGAAATAGCATAAAAAATGTCTCCTTATTAATCTATCTTGATTATGGTGATTCTTTAAGATATGTTTCCAAATGTACTTTTCACTATGATGTACTTTTCACTATGATGTCTAAGTTTGAAATAGTGGTATGTAAACCTTCTCTTGGGGATTTTGATTTTGAGAGAGATCATTTAGAGAAGCACAAGATTTTGGAAAAGAGGATATTTATTTCCACATGAGAGGTGGTAATATGTGCCTTCCGACCACAATATCGGCTTGTTCCTCTTGTTCATATAAGATGTATGTTGTGTTTCTCCACTGGGTTGGTGTTTCCTTTGTTTCAAAAGTGAAGCTCCTCAAACTACTAATTATATCTATTTTTTCTCCTTCAATTAGTTCAAAGTTTGGTTGAATGATAGCACGCATAAGGTCTAGTTGTTCAACTAAAGAGATCGAACGCCAAATGGTCATGTGGGTTTTAATTTTTCAATTTATCTTGCTTAATGAGTTTCTTTTTTGACCACAAACACTTTGTCTTGCTTAAGTTTAAACTAAATGTCTATGTCAAAAACATCATCAATTTCACAAAGTCCATTTTTGTGAAAAAAGGATGAAGTTAGGGGCATGGTTACCTAGGTTAACTTTGGGAAGTATGGATTGAGATGTAAACCAAAATATTTACAAGTCTCTAAGGATAAATCCTTAGGACAAGCATCAATATCAAGGCTTTTTCAAAGGGTATCCATACTTAGACCAAAGGGTTTGAAATCTTGAAAAGACTTGTTGATGTTTGTTTGCAATGCTTTGGAACCAAGCAAGTGTTAAATTGACTCACAAGCATTTACAATATTAGGTAGAGCGGGTAAGTATTTCTTAGTAGGCTTACCATCATCGGAAGAGATGATTAATTCATGAAGATGAAATGGAAAAATAGGCTATGTCAAGGAAATGTAATGTCTTGAAAATCCAAGTAAAGGAGTCCCTTCCCTATTTGCTTTATTGCCTCAATAAAAAACTGGACATGGTAAGTAACTTCTTGGAGTGGTGCTACTCCAATGCACTACATTAAAATACATTTCATAATTGGACTTAGTTAACCACTACAAACAAGGATTTTAATGACCATATTCAGGATAAACTAGTGCCATTCACGCGGCGATTCACTCAATTAAGAGGCCTCCCAACCCTTAGAAATATCCAAGGGTTTTAACGCATCACAAGGATACTAAGGGAGAAACTCATCAATATGGGGCAACCACAACCAACTGGTCAATGACTTTAGTCACAACCAATTATTTATATAGTGGATCAAAATGAAAGCACCACTTGGGTCATTCCTTCTCACAAGTTGGGAGGCAGGCCCTCTATAGGTAACACATGTTTGAAGCGTAAAATTCTTTTCGTCACCCAAGATTTCCAATAGGTGCAAGGGGAGAGGATAAGGGCTTCCAAGAAGAAAAGGTATACTTGTGTGTTACTCTTCACCCAAGATCACACGAAGCAGAAGGGGATTGGATACACACAACAAGCATACACAACAAAATCAAACACATGTTCATTTGAATCCATCATAGAAAAATGAGTTTGTTTTAAGTACCAATTTGAAGTGTTGGGATTGTATTGTTCAATTTTAAACCAACAAGCATAATGATGTGAGGGTTCAGTTTTAACCAATTTGAACATTCATTTTAAAGCCCAAAAGGAAATCTAGTTTGGTCCTAAAACATGAAATAAACCATAATAAATGGGTTATAATTTCCCCATAAGTGTCGAAACACTTGTTATAATTATATTCAAATGGTAATATGCTCCTTCACTTTAGATTTTATTGCCCAAACCTACAAAACCAGTTATCCTAAAAACCAAAATGAGAAGTCAGTGACATGTTAGCAATCATATAAAGTCAAAAAATTAAAACACATGTCAAAATTCAAGTTCAGTTTTTGTTTACCAGTAAATCACGACACTGAAATCAATTGTCATTGAATTTTATCAACAGTGTCACTCTATCAAAGTTGTGTTGCTATATTGAAAAATTGAAGGCACCACTCTGCAGTAAATAGTAACGTCAATAACATCGCCAAATCAAATGCATTGCTATACTAAAAATCATGTTGTGTTAAAAAAAATAGCTTAGCGTCGCTATTTAAATGTGCAATGATAAAATCAATTAAGTTTCACTAAATTAATTATGCGTGACTAAAATAAAAACCGAAGTGCGTTGTTGTATAGCAACACGATATCAAATGCGTTAGTGAATCTTCAATAGTGTCGTTGAACCTACAAACACAAGGAAAACAAGAATTTGAAAAGAAAATTTTTAGATTAATAAGTTCAAGCCCTCTTTCTAGCACCAAAATGTGATCGATGAACGTAGTATGGTCTAACTACACTTGATCCATGAGGATTTGAAGTATAATTAAGCCAATATGCCTCAGTCCCAATAAAATCGTTCAATGTAAACTAAGCTAAGAAGCCATTAAAACTAACATATTAAAATAAAAAAGCTTCAAAAACACCTATTCTAATCCATTGAAACTTATCCTATTGGGGGAGTGGTGTCACATTGATGTGGAATGGCAACCCTTTCCCAATCCCGTGGATAATGAGCTTGTTTCAATCGATTCTATTGAAGAGAATCGACAAAACCGATGAAAGATGTATTATAGAACATTATGTAAGTTATTTTAACATGATAAATGCTTGTGATAATCGATATGAGTGTATGCAATCTATTCTAAATGTATGCAAGATTTAAAATATTTAAAACCCTAATTTCAAAATATGATAAATGGATGCACCTAAGTTACCATGGAAGCCATTAATGGATGCTCTAAGCTAACAATGCAAGTAAAATAACCTAAAAGGATTTTTTTAAACATGAAGTATGAGTGCAATATGAGAGTGATTCTAACAACATAAGTTTACTATTAAAAGATGGATCCCTATTCAATAGATGCAAGCTCTATTTATAGAATAGGAAAAATGAAATTTTTGGTCAAGATCAAAATGATCAATCAACGGTCATAATGGAAGGAAGATGAAGGCATGGATCATGGATTCCCATCAAGGGTTAAAAGTGCAAGATGATATTTAATCAAGGGCTTACATTCATCCAAACAAACACACTTTAAAAACTTGCACAAGAAGCTTTGTTGAAAGTTTGTTATAAAAAGGAATATTCCCTTTTTCAAATGAGTGAAGAAAGAGAATATTCTCATTGGTGAGGAAAATTAGATATTTATTTAATTAAAACCAAATTTAATTGTGCAAATGAGAAGGAATATTCCATGGGAATATTCTCTTTGCAAGTGGGAGGATTAGATTTAATTAGTAATTTGATAATTAAATAAAGTTTCAATTATGCAAATTAGGGGAATGAGGATATTCATTAAATAATTAATTTATTTAACGAAAAGGGGAAGTGATGTGATATTTAATTAGATAACTTAGGTTTATTTAATTAAATAAGATGGCTTAAGGATTAAATTACATTATTTGATTTATCCAATTTAATAGGACGAAATGTTAGCATGAAAGGGAATGAATTAACCTAATTAGATTAATTAGATTAATAGATGAAAATGACATAATTAATTAAATAGCTAGGCTAATATAATCAATCAAGTGAAAAGAGGATGGGTTTTAGGACGAAGCGATGTTAGTATATCAGATTTGAGTGCATGATATCATTTAGGACATTTTTAAGTGTCTACAATAGTGAACCCCACAACTCATAGAAATCACCTGCAACCAAAACACCTATCACATTTGAAGAGAAAAGCCATTGATATGCTCATGCAACCTTGAGAAGAGATGATCCAAAAAAGAAACTATTTTTTTAATGAATTGAATTGAATTAATGATTACAATGAAAGGTGAATGCTTATTAAAGCAAAAAAGAAAACCTTAGAAGAGGTTTTGATTAGATTGAGACAAGTGTCATCATCCAATTCAATGAAACATGTGCTAAATATAGCTCAATCTACATAAAATAGCAACTTTTAAGTTTAGCTTAAGTAATTAAAGTAAAAAATTATCTAATAATTAATTATCAGGTGACGACTTATTTACTCCAACACCTCCCTTAAGATCAACTTAGGACGAAACTAAACAACTGATAAAGGAAGATGTAATAAATGTAAAATGGGTCTCAACTACAAGGCTTGATGAGGTACCCATGAACACGCAATTGAAATCTCTCATAACTGCAGAAAAGGAGAAAAACTCATGGAAAAAAAAATCCTCTCCAAAGGAGAGATAAAGTAAATGAAATTGTCATATGGTAAACTCAATTGATCAAATAGGAATGAAATTAAAGCAATTAAACAAGAAAATGAACAAATTTGAAGCCATACTTCAATGAAATTTAGTAAACATTTCTAAAATGATTCAATTAAGATGAAAGAAATATAAATTCTAAACAATTGAATACACTATCAAGCAAACCTCCAATCCCATTGTGGATTGAGTACAAATTTGGAGTGATATGGATGTGGATTGCTTAAATTTTCTTAATGCATGTTGTTGCAAAATCTTGGTTGATGAATGAGGATGATTCACAAAAGAGGGGTTCTCAAATTGCTCAAAACTGGTTATACAATTCAAGAGAGTAAGTTTGCATAAAGGTTGTGAATCATTTTTTGCGTAAAAGGCTTAGCTTATATAGATTTTTGAAATATTGATCAATGGTGATTATCCAAAATGCTAATCAAGGGATGAAATTGAATTAAAGATGTGAGTTTGGATCAATGGATGCATCACGAGTCAATAATCCATGAAGGTGTGGATCAATGGTTTATTCAAGGGTCCATAATCCATGAGAATTCAACAAGTCCCTTAATTTTAAGAAATATG
>VDFB02081505.1:0-30545 GCA_007258455.2 Sequoia sempervirens
GATTCATATGCTACCACTTGCCCTTCTTGCATAAGAACTGCTCCTACCCCTTCCCCGGATGCATCAGTAATAACTATAAAATGGCCATTCGGATCTGGCACAACCAGGATGGGTGCAGTAGTGAGTTTCTCCTTAAGTAGCTGAAAAGCTCTCTCACACTTATCACTCCATTCAAACTTCTTTTCCTTCTTCTGTAGTGCAGTGATGGGTGCTACAATTGTCGAGAACCCCTGAACAAATCTCCTATAATATCCTGCAAGACCCATGAAACTTCGAACTTCAAAGACATTCTGCGGTGCTGGCCAATCCATAATTGCCTTAATCTTTTCTGGGTCCACCTTTACTCCTTCTGCTGAAATCACATGTCCTAAATAATGCACTTTAGATTGGAAGAAAGTACATTTAGACATCTTTCCATACAGCTTATGTTCCCTCAGTTGCTGCAACACAATTCTCAAATGCTTCTCATGTTCTTCCTCTGACTTAGAATAGATCAAGATATTGTCAAGAAAGATTAGGACAAAGTTATCCAAACAATCTCGGAAGACACTATTCATTAGGTTCATGAAAGCTGCAGGAGCATTACTTAGCCCAAATGGTAGCACCGTAAACTCGTAGTGCCCATACCTTGTTCTGAAGGCAGTTTTGTGAATGTCTTCTTCCTTCAATCTCAACTGGTGGTATCCTGATCTTAAATCAATTTTTGAGAATACCTTGGCATCTTTTAGCTGATCAAACAAGTCATCAATGCGTGGAAGCATGTATTTATTTTTGATAGTGACCTTGTTAAGCATCCTGTAGTCAATGCATAACCTCAAGGTCCCATCCTTCTTTTTCACAAAAATAACTGGAGCTCCCCAAGGCGACACGCTTGGCCTAATAAGACCCTGCTTCAACAATTCTTCTAGTTGGGCCTTAAGCTCAAATAATTCTGTTGTATTCATCCTGTAAGGAGCCTTAGACTGAGGTTCTGCTCCTGGAGTCAAATCAATAGAAAAATCAAACACACGCCTAGGCAGTAGCTCAGTCAGCTCTATAGAAAAAACATCCTCAAATTCTTTTAGAATGGGATGACCATTAATTGAGGATTCTTTCTCATCAAGGTCCTTGACCTTTATTGCAAAGATAGTGCATCCCTTCCGACTTGCCTTTTTCAACTGCATGGCGGAGACTTGCCTAAGCTCTAAAGGCTTTTTAATGCCACAAAGCTCCACATGGTTTCCTCGGTCATCAAGAAACTTTATTGACTTCTCTTCGCAATCCACAAGAGCCTTATGTTCAAAGAGCCAATTTATCCCTAATATCACATCGTAAGACCCCAACGGTGCAACATACAAGTTCACTTGCGTTTGAAGGTTAGGGAGTTCAAGTTTACTGAAATACATGCATTGCTCTACCTTCCTCTCTACCCGGTTTCCATACTGAACTTTCCAAGAATTCGCCATAAAACTCGGTCTAATTGATAACTTAGTCAAAACATGAGGATCTATAAAACTATCAGTAGCACCAGTATCAATCAAAACAGAAACAGGGCATCCAAATAATTTACCCGATAGCTGGATGGGAGTGGCTTGATAATTTGCTTGGCGATTGTCAACCGCTGCATGAATATGATGCTGATTCCTGTTATTCTATTTGTTATTCCTCTGAGGGCACACATTGGCGTAATGCTCGCCACCACAAGTATAACAACCCCCACAAGGTGCTTTGGCCTTGTCAGAAAAATCTCTCCTGTTATTATCGTTCCTTTTATTGAAATTGCCCCTCTTGTTGTTATTGTTCCTGTTTCCATCATTGCGGTCCTGAGGACTACCATCCCTCTTCAGACTTCTGATTTGCCTATTTTCATTACCTTGATTGTCCTGTTTGCTCTGACCACCCTGATTGTTATTACCTTGACGATTTCCCTGGAACTTCTTATTGCCATACTTGGCTTCCCTGCTCTTCTTATAGTTAGCAGCTTGCTGCAGCTTGTGCTCCTGTTTAATTGCTAAATCAAAAACTTCATCCATGGTGGCTGGATTATGCAGATCTATTTCATTTCCAATTTGAGGTCTAAGCCCCAAAATAAATTTTCGGACTCGAAACCTCTCATCATGCTGGTATTGGGGTGCGTACTTGAGCAAGTGAGAGAATTTCTCCCAATACTGAGTCACTGTCATGCCACCCTGTATGAGTACTTGGAATTCTGTCATTTTCTTATCAAAGTAAGATTGTGGTAACCACCTCTTCCTAAATAATTGTAGAAACTTATCCCAAGTTACCTTCCCATGCATAAACTGCTTATCCGCCCTTTCATTTTCCCACCAAGTAGCAGCCTCACCGGTGAGCTGGTAAGAACCCCATTCAGCCTTCGTTTCATCTGATAGATTTCGTAGGGCAAAATACCTCTCCATTTCTATAACCCAGGCTTCTGCCCCATCTCCGAGGGTTTTCCCATCAAACTTCGGAGGAGCGACCTTCCTTAGGTCTTTTCCCAACTCCTCAGCCACCTTATTTAGATTTCCTTCGTTTCCAGGTGGTTCAACATTTGTTTCACCACCAGTTTCATTTGTATTTAATCCTTGGCGGTCAATTCGCCTCCCCTGTTCTAGTTCTTCAATTCTAGCCCCCTGACTTTGCAGCAAGGCCAAAATTTGGTCTAGTTTATCATTGGGACCTCCACGAGATCCTCCAATTCGCTGGTACACTCTATTCTCCATTTAAGGTCACCCTGATTAAAACACGTCATACGTAGTTAGGCATAGGTCCTAGAGTTGAACCTGACCGCTCTGATACCAAGATGTAGCACTCGGAAGATTATAAGCAAAAAGCATCTTAAATTGTTTAATCCGTTTCAAAAAGGTTTTCAAGAAAAAAAATATCATTCATAAAAACTTTCCAAAATGAGCTCAATAAAAGAGAATTAAATTGCATTTTATGTATATAAATAATAACATTGTAATTTATCAAGATTATGCACATGGTAAAAGTACATCAACGAATTTTTCATATATATATGTTCATCCAAACTCGGAAGGGATCAATAATTCCAATAGAAACATCTTTTTCAATGCTACGTCATAAAACTGAAATTCTACATATCAATGTTACATTAGACTCTTTCATGCAATACTTCTATTTCAAAGTTTCAATAATGAATGTCAAATACATATACATATACAATGGGGCTTTACTAGCCATTCCAGAATGATACACAAGTACATCAATGGCAAATAAAACTCTGAACCTCCAACCGTTGTGACACCATCGGTCTGCTTGCAAGCTGGGGCCAAGAGTGTGATTCAGGCGCCTTTTCCGCCCAACCACGAAGTACATGACTTCCCCGGGTTCCTTCCTAACTCGAAGGAATCCCCGGCCCTGCATAAAGGAGCCTAGCAACCTGACACAATAAAACAGGAGGGAACTCTCGATGCATGCCTGGTGCCTATATGCATTTCTAACATGAGAAAACATATTTCTTGCAACAGGAGGTGGCAGAGACTCAAATACATATATTTCTAGGCTTTTAAAACAAATCCATCTATTTCAATGGTACAAGTGCTTGGCCAAGCATAAATAAAATAAACAAATGGTAGTTTCAGAAAAGGTAAAACTACTGTCTCTGTGGATCCACCTTCGGCATCCTGTCCCGGAAGTTACCAAAAGTAAAGTATAATAAAGTGCAAGAGCAGAAAGTTGTGCATTTTCCATACATGTTTCATGCATTCGATTGATTCTAAAAGAATTTTTAAATGAGAGTTTCAAAACATCTTTTGAATTCCATTGGACAAAAGAAAAAGGTTGTAAGTTCAGTATTAAAATAGCATCTACTCTTTTCTTAGTAATTTTCTCTGATTTGGTAAAGAACTCTGTTTTCACTCCAAGCTACTCTCTTGAAGGTTCTTGTTCAAATGTAAAAATTGCATGTACATCATGATACTATCAGTGTACGAACACAAGTAGAGGAATTAATTTTCTGTATAAAACAGTGTTCACAGATTTATGTATATATTTCTACTATTTCCAAATTCAAGCTGATTTGAAAGTGATTCTAAATTTACTACAGGTTTCTGGTTATTAGTAATATACAGAAACAGGGCAATTCTTTCGGAAAAACAGAGGTTAGGAAAAACTTGCATTTGAATTTTATATTGTATACCAATATTCAGAAATTTACATCTGTATGTAAGCATAAGACAGTATGATCAAGAAGATCTCCAGTTTACATGTTTCTCAGAGGTACTTTTTCTCATTTCCAGCTTCAAAATTACTGAGATGTTTGTGTATTTTTGACAGAAATCATATCACATTCTGAAGATGGTTTTCCTGTTTAAACTTGCATTTATGTATATATATATATATATATATATATATATATATATATATATATATATGCTTTAAAGAAAAGAAATACTGATTTTCATAACTGTTCTCACGTTTTCTGGCCGTGCACACAGAATAAAAACATTATACAGGGTTCCAAACAGGTGTTAAGCACCACAAAGGTGTTGGGAGGCCTTGCCTCTCCCATGGGGAGGCCGCGGGTTGTGAGGAGGTCGCGCCCCCGCGGCCTGTGGAGGGTGCGAGCCTCCCCACAGAGCCATGCCCTTCCTATGGGAAGGGCTGGGGAATAAAATCCCTCCCCCCTACAGTTAAACAATTTCATAACACAAAAGAAAGATTTTGCCCAGTATTCAACTGCATTTAAATTTATTTCAAAAGAATTTCGAATTAATATCTGATAAAGGTTTTCTTGCAAGATTATATGCATATATATATATATGTATATATGCACAGGAATACATATTCCTGTGTATATATATATATATGGTTTCAGATCTTTTCTCTCACAAATTTTTCTGTGCTAAAGAATACAATTGAGAGCAGTTTAATGATTTGCAGCTTTTGCAACAGAATGTAACCCTGATCTGGAAGAAAGAGATTGGGTATTTTCTCTATAATGCAACAAATGAGAAAAAGGCTTTTACCCAGATTCAAAAATAAAACTGGAAGATATTTCTCAGATATTTGTATTCATTTTCATAGAATGATGCATCCCATTTCTCCAATTTCTTACTGAATTTAAACTGGTTTAAAAGCAAGGAATGGAAATAACCTGGCAGATTTCTCCAGTTGCAGATGTCCAGTAATACCTTTTTGTCTCCTTCTTCCAGAGCCCTGGTTATGTGTCTGAATAATGTTCTCTTTTCTCCCCTTAAAGCTTTATTCCTCCTTCCGAGGGTCATGCAGACCATTTCCCCAAATGACAGATAAATTTTACATGCAAAATAAAGAGGTAGCCACTTGCCGAGAGCATTGTTGGTTTTAAGGAGAATTTCCCAGAGCCCAAAGTTTTCTCGGGACTGTTCATTTTTTCCTTCTCCAAATTTTGGACTAAGGTTTTAAACATATGCAAACAAAGATATTTCCACCTTTTAATATGCAGACAAAATATTTCCTCCTTATCATATGTAAATATAAAATATTTCACTTTATTCTTAATTTCCTAATTAGATAAAAGTTAATAAACAGATTTTCTATTATTGCACAAAAAAAATGGAATAAACTAAATAAAATAAATCATAATCTTTTCACAACTTTAATTGATAATTAATTTATATTTCAATTTTGCTATGTTATTATTTTTATCATTTACTTATTCAAACCATTTATTACCTATATGTAAGCAATTCAAAACAATCATATTGAAACAGACATGGCCTAAATGCAACTATATGATTTTTAGGTGCTGTGTGTGTGTTCGAGAGCTCCTCCTCTTTTACCCTATCGGGAAGCTAGCCTTCTTTTCCTCAATCACACTCTTGGTCTTCGACCACCTGCAACTCAAATGCACTCAGACGTGCAACAACGAAATTGTATTAGTAACCAATATAGAAATATAAATCAAAGCAATAATTAAATCAGTACTTCTATTTTGTTCTATTTTGTATATTTTAAAATAAAATGCATTCATAATTCCAGAAGCAAATATTTTCCTACATTTTCATACACCATAGCAGTGTATTATATTATATTACTCTAATCATGCACCATCATTCATATAATAAATCTGTAATGAGCCTTGCTCAAAACTGACCACAATTTGCCCTAAGTGGCTGATTGTAATTTCGTCAAACAGTTTAAATGCAACCTTGCAGCTTGCTGATGTAGTGTTTCAGTCTGAAGTTGCTTGATAGAAATGGATGCTAAGATAGTTTAAACACTTCTACAATTGCTATGCAAGCTCCTCAATGAAATATTATGCTCTTTTCAATTTCTAATGCATTTTGATAAGGCACTAATTAATTGCATCTACAGCCAAAACATTTTGTCAAACACTTCATATGCAAACATTTTATAGCATCTCCAAACTGATTACAATTCTTTGCCAATATCTCCTACAACTGATCGCCCTCAAATAGGTATGATTTTCAATGCAATGACAATGCTAACTAATATGACAGTGATCCAATGAAGACTGAGATATTTAATCATATGAAAGACAATTACAAACTGCTGTATTGACAGCGAATGATATGACTGCAGACCAGCGACTATGCATATGACAATATAAATGCAAATTTACAATGCAAGTTGTTCAGCTAAAATAAAGAACCTGGATCGATGCCTTGATACAACAATGCCAACAAAACCCAATCAAATCCTCTCCAAAAGTCGTCTATCTTGCCACTGGATGGCTGCGCCTAAATCCCCAGTATAAATCGATCATGTGCAAGCCTTCAAACTCCAATATCGAACCAGCTGGAAAAGAAGTCGCCTTGAAGCTGTGAAGTATGGCGTAGAAAATAAATTATTGTCAGCCTCTTAGGGCTGCCATAATGCTCAACAATGATGGTCTCACACTTTCCAATAGTGCGCCTTCCCTAGTAGAAGAAATCGTTGCTATCTTCAGCCTCTAAGACAAAAATATGGTCCTTCAGTTATGCAGATATAAATCTGATATTATCTCAGGCCTTAGCAATTGCTGATCAAAATATATGTACCCAGAAATCGGTCCAAAACAACCTTCAATGATGAACTTTAATCTGCAATCAAATATGGAATCCTCTTGACAAATCGCAGCTCTATGCTTGAGCAGAAATCAGGAAAATGTCTTCAATTGATTGTCTTCATTATTTATCAAAATCTGGAACATCAAATGTGCAAGTCGATTGACCCCTCAATGATCAAATATGCAAGCAAGACTAAATCGATTCTTCTTAATGGCTTCAGCAAGCTGATATGCAATATCTCCAATCAACAAATTTGGCCAAGGGCCATAAAATTTTGCTTGAAGTACAAGTAGAAAGTCTGAAGCAACTTTCTCCACTTTGCAATAATTCAGGTGATATTTCACACCCTCAAAATTGCTATCAATGGGAGTTTTCGTTCCCAAAGACAAATTGATTATCTGTAGACCCCTTGGCTCCACAAATACTCAAGAAGAAATCAACAATCACCAACATCAAATCTGCCTGCCTGAGAATGAAGCCCAAGATGTCTATTTATCCTTTTTCTCCACTTTCTCCGGAAACTTCTAAAACATTATTTTATTTTATTTATTAAGTGACTTTATAAAATATTTTATAATTCAAGTCACTTTATTAAATTAATTAAATATAAAGTTACCTTTTAATATTTATTTATTTGATAACTTTATAAATAATTAACTTAATACCACTTATTTATTTAAATCAAGTTACCTCCAAAACGGGGACATTACAAAATCTCCACAAAGTCATGGTCAAAACATCATCAAAGTCTGAGACGTGACAGTTATATAGCTTGTCACCAGTAAGTTAGTAAGTATCCAAAATCACTGTATGCTCTCTCAATTTGCCTGTCTCAAGAACTTGGTGATCAGAAAGTGTGAGGGTTTATGCATTTTCATCATAACATTGTAAAAAGAAAAAAATTCAGTTTAGGACATTTCACAAGCCTCTTACTCTTGCATTAGCAATGGTGAATCAGCTACTATCTTATGTCAATTATCATATAGTTCCCCCAATGGTCAAGGCTATGTGGACAACTAGGATTGTTTATTCAGAAATTGTTAGGCCAAGTCATCGCTATGGGCATCATTACTTTGTCAAGAGGTTAAATGAAAATGTTGGTCCTTTTTCAATAGATCTCTATACAAACTATAGCTGACTTTGATTACCAACATTATCTTCCAGCTTTGGTGCTCATTGAATTCCTTTTTGTGATTCCTTTGATTGGCCTTCTTATGAAATGGTTTTATACTTAGTTGGTTCTTATATTGACGTTTGGAGCACTAGGATTTATACTTTTGAACTTGTTTAGGCTTAGGATCACATGGCTTTATGGTTTTCTTAGAAAGCTTGGTGAACTTTAGAAATGCATATGTCATTAAGTGTCAAAGCTAGAATTTATGAGTACATCTACTTTTCAAGATAAGAAAATGGCCATTGAATATGTTGATAGTACCTTAATTATAATCATAATGCTTTGCAGAATTTGACTTTGCACAATATGGTGTTATTACTATCAATTATTTTGTGTTTCTTCTTCATCTTCTACCATTCAGCATGCTTGGATGTAATTAAAAGTTGTCCTTTTTTTTATACCTTCATCAGTTGATTCTTACAATTTTCAGTTATCAATTGTTTAGAACAATCCAGTAATTGAGTAAATATAATTCTTTTTATCATTTTATGTTGTGTGTCTTCATTTTCATATACATTTTTCATGGTATGGAGTTTCCTTTTTGAATGAATAAAAACTTCATAGTTTATTTCTCATTAAGGTTCTGTATTTTATATTCATAAAATATGAACTTCATAGTTTATTTTTCATTTTTACTTTTGGGTGACAATGGGGTTTCTTTTTTCTGGACTAGGATAATATTCATAATTGTTGACAATCTTTGAATGTTAAGGCTGAGTCTTTAATGTACTCTTGTTGATTTGTATAGGTGGAAAGTCTTTTTGAGTTGGGCTACTTGCTAATACCATGAGGTGGTTATTGAGAAATGTAGGTGCCAAAGAAGAATGTTGATAAAGCCATTAAAAAATGTCCTCAACTCTTAGGCTGTTCAATTGAAACATTCAAGTTGATTGTAAACCAGATAAATTGTCTTGATCTTAAGGGAAAGACACTTTCTCGTGTTGTTTCTTCTTGCCCCCATTTGTTTTTGAGGAGGCCACGTGAATTCTCAGAGGTTAGTAGCTCTGAAATCTTTTTTTGAACTGGAAATACTTTGGTTAAGAATTATTGATTAATCTCTTATCAAAGGAGAATCCTTTACTAATAGATTTTTCTTGCATATGATTTTCATAAACTATAAAAGGATGAAAAAAGTAGGAAACTTTATATCCACCAATGCATAAAAGTTGTTTATGGTACAAGTTAAATATTTTAATGTTATATATGTTGAAATATCTTGTCATTGATGTCAAAGGTCGAGCTACTTGCTTGCTTGAGCTACTTGTTTGCTTGCTTGAGCTACTTGCTTGCTTGAGCTGCTTGCTTGCTTACTTGAGGTGCTTTCTTGTCTACTTAAGCTACTTGCTTGTCTACTTCAGCTACCTACTTGTCTACTTCAGCTGCTTGCTTGCTTACTTATGGTACATCCCAAATTGTGAAGTTACTATTTACCGTTAATAGATAGGGTAAATGTGAATATAGTGTGAATTCTGGAGATGAATTAATGATGCTTGTACCTTGTTTTCAATATGAATGTTATCTCACTTGATGTTTCATTTGATGTTATCTCAGTTGATGTTATTCATGGTGAAATATTGCATAAGGTTAATGAATCATGTTATTCTAACTTGAGATGTTTATATATACTACTATTGTTGTGAACATATGACTGTTGTGAGTTTATGTCAGTGGATGTAGGTATGTGAACCATTCCTCCAGATGGAGGAGAAATATCACTCGGGAGAGGAGCTTGGTCAGGTAAGCAGTAATGTGAACCATCTGAGTATACACACACGTCATTATGGTTTTGGGGGAAACAAGTCAGTTAAGTTGGTCTTGATAAGTCATCCAGAGGTTTAAGGAGTCTTGTTTACTTCTATGTGTCTTGTGAGTGATGTGTATTTGTCTATCCGACTTACTGTATTATGATCATCGTATGGAAAACGTGAATGGATTTAAGTGAATAGGTTGAGTGGGCATGTGTACACATGTATATAGTATGTACACATCCATATGTATAAACATATCGATACAAACGTATGATCAGTAGATGGATATGCCCATACGTATGTGTCGATGTGGTATACATACACATACGTGTACACAAAAGTATATACAGTTATACACATGTATATACATACACACACTACATATTATATGTGGATATAAATAATAGTATATTATTATTGCCTGGTAATTTACGTATATATGTATATGTCGAATTATGTATGGTTATTAAACGATATATACATAGATACGTAAATATATATGTAATTATATATTTATATATTTATATGTATTATATAATGTGTAAATATATGTATATATTAATAGTTAATATATATATATATATATATAATATAATATAATACATATAAATATATATAGTTTAAAATATTTTAAATCTCTAAAGTGAAAATTAAAAGATTATATTTTACTTGGAGTAAATATTAAAGTTAAATTATGGAAAAATAATAAATGTCTTCAGCCGAATATATGAGAACCGGGCTATCCTCATTTGGAAGAATTTAAATCATTTTTATCAAAGGGAAATCAAAATATTTGAAAAGTAAATGTTAAACTTTTATAAGAGCAAAATATTTGTTTTAAACTATTGAAAACTTTTTCCCGTGAAAATTATGGCGTTGGAAAGAAGAACACGCACCTGAGAGTGAGAGTACTTTGCCTAGAAGAAAAATTCAAACCAGTTGAATAGGGGCGACACAGCTTGTGAGAAGATGAGGTGTTCTGAGTTTTGCCAAGACCATTTCTTTAAAAGATGAATTGTTTCCTTGTTGGCGCCATTTCTGTTAAATTCCTGTAGATGTCGATTTCTTCTTTTAATCATGTGCAAAGTTGAAATTTTCTTTGGTCTGTTGGCAAGTCTAGAGGTCAAATCACCTCTTGAAATGCTGAGTAAGGGAATAAAAATCCGCCACTTATCTCTTTTGAATTATTCAAAACACAGTTCTGTCATTCCACATGCCTGCAAGAGTGGAAGTCGATGGTTTCTGGCTCTATAAATAGACACCATTACATTCTTCATAATACACTGGAAAAATCCGAATTTCTATTGTTTTCTGAGTTTGCTCCACAATTTCATTATTCTAAAATCATTTTCTATTATGAGTGCTAAGAATAGAGGAATTACCAGTATATTATCATCATATTCTGAGTTATTCCAATACAACTGTTTATTCATCAATTGAGAGTATACTTTGAGTGAGAATTCTGTCAACATTGAGGGGTTTTGTTAAGAGGAAGGCTGGGATTGCGTCATTTAAGGGAAAGCTCATAACCAGGCATGAAACATTCTTCATCTTTCAATTTTGAATCTGATTGTTATATATCTGTTTCCTTGTGTTTGTTGTGTGTGCAAAGGTTGAAGGTTATTTCCTGAATGCAATTTAGTTTGTAGGGGAAAAGAGCTATTCTGAGAAATGTTTACTTAATTATGCTGAAATATACCGGACCAATTTTTTCAATTTTTCAAGACAAATTACAATGATTCAAGCACCCGTTAAGGTTAGTCAGAAAACCAAAATGATGCTGGAAGTAACTCTAACCTGAATGTACACCAGGATCCCGTGATGGGCAAGGTGTGAGCATTGGTCAGAGGGTCTCAAAGTAAATGCTGGAAAGAAACTCTAACCACGAGATGCGCCGGCGAACGACGAGCATTCGGTCAGAGGGTCCCTATCTAATGCAATACTGAAAATAGCTCAACACCAAGCATGTGCTACTCAGTCCATGATGGACAAGAGGCGACCATATGGCGGAGACTTGAATCTTCAAAGCAAATTAAGAAACTAGGCGGCAAGCCAGCCTCTTCCACTTATTCAGTGGGTAATTACAAATACTGAAATGAACAAGAAAGTGAAAGATGCTGACAGTACTACTGTTCAGCTTACAATATCAGAATTTTTCCAATGTTAAGCACAAGATGTGAGTGTCACCCGCAGCTGCAACAATACATATGATATTCTCAATGTTATCAATGCCTTTCCTCTCAAGAACAAGCTCAAATGATAATTCTTTAACACGCTGTTATGACAGACCCAAGACTGAAACTGTTATCAGCAACACAGTAACTCAATGAAATGCTCACTACACACTCACCACTCACTCAATAAGCATGAAAAAGGATGCAAAAGACTCCTAAGAAGATGGCGCCCCAGTTAGAAACACAAAACAGACCCAAACTTGAGTTATTTATTTTCTGCTCAATTCCACCAGCAAGTACAATGGTACGGCCCAAGAGAAAGGGCGATTTTCTTCAATAAATATCAACTCTTGTTTAAAAATTCTGAAACCTTGCAAAAGATGGCGCCTTAGCCAGACAAATGCATACACGAAACACCCAGAATGCAATCTTTTTGTATTTTTGAAATATGAATGAAAACAACAGTTTAGCTATGAACTCAGCAACTTCTGAAATTGACATAAATATGCAAACAACTGAACTACCAATGCAAATAACTCTCTACAAGCATACCTCACTACAAATTGCACTCAAACACAAGAAATATCTCCACTAGGTGCTGTCTCACAAGCACGAAGTTGAGCCAAGCTAGGAGGCATTCATTCCTCGAAGCAATCCTCTCACCATTTCGGCAGCATAACTTTACTCAAGACGTTGGATGATGAAACTGAAGACCAAGACCTCCTTATAAAGACTTGAGATGACTGTCCAGAAGCTTCTAGAAACCCAGCATTTCAAATTTTGAGTAACTCCTCTTCCCTCCAAAAGTGGCGTCCTTTTTGCCTTAAGCAATTTTATCTTTTAAAATTACAAATACTCCAAGTTGGGCGTCCCTTTCTCCAATATTGATTTTTGAACATTAGAAAATATAAAATAATCCTCATGGGCGCCACCCCTTCAAAAGCCACCTTTTAAAAACAACTTAAGTTCCAACACTAGGCTAAGGGGGGGTCAACAGCAAAATATAACATTAAACATGCCTTTATTAAAATTAATTCAACTTATCTCTCCAAACGAGCCCCAAAGCCGAAATTGAGCAAAACCAACTGAACAACTGAAGTAGAAGGTCAAACGAGCTGAGACCAACAAGACCACTGCCAGAAATAGAATTTACTAAAAATAGTAAATTCGTGAAAGTGCTCAGAATGCCAAAACGAACACATCACCGAAAAGCTCACGAAAAACCCAGAAGGAATCCGCAATTCAAACGCCAATCCGTGAGCACAAGAAACCACCAGCCAAGAAACCCTAATTTCACTACCGGAAAGCCTACGGGTCTCCAGAATAGGCTAACGGTAAATCAGAAGAAGTCATGCTCGAGAAGGGGACATTACAGTCCGCCCTCCCCAAGATTGCTTGTCCTCAAGCAATTGTAAACTCGGATGCTGCAGAATCTCCTCATTTTCCCAAGTTGCATCCTCCATGGGCAAGTTCTTCCACTTCACCAAATACTCTCTGATTGTTCTTCTCCTCAAAGAACGCTCTCTGGAATCAAGAATCTCTTCTGGAATCAGAACTAACTGTCCCTCTTCATCCAAGGGTGGCAATTGAGATGAAGCAATAATGTTGTGCCCAAGTGCCTTCTTGAGGCGTGACACATGGAATACATTATGCACTCTGCAACTCGAAGGCAGCTCCAACTCGTAAGCTACAGCTCCCACCTTTCTGATAACCTTGAACGGACCATAGAAGCGAGGCTTAAGCTTCTCCGCTCCACTCTTCTTGAGAGTAGACTGTCTATAGGGCTGTAATCGAAGATAAACCATATCTCCAACCTCAAAAGAGCGCTCAACACGCCGCTGATCAGCGTACATCTTTTGCTGATTCTGTGCAATCTGCAAATTGTTCTTCAAGGATTTCAATATATCTTGACTTTGCTGTAACATATCCTTGGCTAGAGGGGCTTTGCTATCTCCAAACACCAAATCTGCAAAGCTAGGGGCCTCATAACCATAAAGAGCCATGAAAGGTGACATCCTTATCGACATGTGGAAGGAGGAGTTGTAGCAGTATTCTCCCAAGTGAAGCCATTTCACCCATGCCCTTTGCTGTTCTGAAACATAATTCCTCAAATATCCTTCCAACCATTTGTTTACTATCTCTGTTTGCCCATCCGTTTGAGGGTGATAACTAGTGCTCGGAGTAAGCACTGTACCACTCATTCTGAAAATCTCTTGCCAAAATGTGCTTAGGAACTTGCTGTCCCTATCACTCACAATGTTTCTAGGCAACCCATGCAACCTAAACACCTCATGAAAGAACAGATCAGCAACTTGAGCTGCTGAAAATGAGCTGGTAATAGCAAAGAAATGAGCAAATTTTGTCAATCTGTCTACCACAACATAGATACAATCTCTTCCTTGAACTTTGGGCAATCCGGTGATGAAGTCCATTGAGATGCTCTCCCACTTTTGGTTGGGAATGGGAAGAGGTTGCAGCAGACCAGCTGGAAGTGTATGCTCATTTTTATTCATCTGACAAATAGGACACTCCTGAATGTATCGTTGAACTTCACCCTTCAACCCCTTCCAAGAAAACCTTTCTCGGATCTGCCTATAAGTCTTGAAGAATCCCTGATGACCAGCAAGTGGTATATCATGAAATGTCAACAAAATCTTCTTCTTTAGCTTAGAATCAGCCACCACAAAAATTCTCCCTTTGTATTGTATCAGCCCTTCAACTACCTTGTACCTTTCATCATGAAAAGTACCCTCCATAATGCTGATTGCGAACTGATCTTTGGCATAATCAGCAAGCAAGGTATTCTTCCAATCAGTCGTAAGCTCACATAATGAGCTCAAATGAGGTCTTCTGGATAATGCATCAGCCACTATATTGTTTTTGCCCTTGACATACTCAATGTCAAAATCGTAAGCTTGAAGCTTACTCACCCACTTCTGCTGTCTTTCGTTCAAATCCTTTTGATGCATGAAATGCTTAAGACTATTGTGATCAGTTTTGACCACAAACTTACTCCCCACCAAGTACTGTCTGAACTTGGCTAATGCATGCATGATTGCAAGCATTTCCTTGTCATAAATAGAATAGGTCTTCTCAACTCCTCTTAATTTTCTGCTTTCGAACACTATGGGATGCTTATCTTGCATTAAAACAGCCCCAACACCTTCTCCGGATGCATCACATTGCAGCTCAAAGGGTTTGGAAAAATCTGGAATTGCAAGAACAGGACATGAACTCATTATCTTCTTGAACTTATCAAAAGTACTTTGTGCCTTTTCTGACCAGCAAAAAGCTCCCTTTTTCGTAAGGTCAGTGAGAGGAGCAGCATTCTGAGAATAACCCTTAACAAACCTTCTGTAAAATCCACAAAGGCCCAAGAACCCTTTCAAGTGAGTTAGGTTCTCAGGAGGTGGCCAATCAACAATAGCCTTGATCTTTTCTGGATCAACCTTCACACCTTCGGCACTGATGATGTGACCAAGGTAAAGCAGCTCCGTCATTCCAAATTCACATTTGGATTCTTTGGCAAACAAACTTTCTGATTCTAGGATGTTAAGCACTTCCTCCAAGTGCTTGAGGTGCTCTTCCCAAGTCTTGCTAAAAATCAAGATGTCATCAAAAAATATTAGCACAAACTTCCTCAACTGCTTCTGGAAGACTCTGTTCATGCAGGATTGGAAGGTGGCAGGAGCATTAGTCAACCCAAATGGCATGATTAAGAACTCAAAGTGACCATAATGGCATCTGAAGGCTGTTTTCTCCACATCAGATCCTCTCATTCGAATCTGATAGTAGCCCGACCTCAAATCTATCTTTGAAAAGAACTTAGCTCCATGTAGCTCATCAATGAGCTCATCTATCCTTGGAATTGGATAACGATTTTTGATGGTGCTTTGATTCAAAGCACGATAATCAACACACATCCGAATGGTACCGTCCTTCTTCTTTACTAGAACAACAGCTGAGGCAAAGGGACTCTTACTAGGCCGAATGAAGCCCATCTCCAAGAGCTCCCTAATGTTCTTTTCGATCTCATCCTTTTGTTTTTTGGGGTACCGATAAGGAGTTGTGATTACTGGCTTGGCTCCTTCCTTGAGCTCTATGACATGTTCTGAACCTCGATCAGGAGGTGGTCCAGGAGGTAAATCGGCAAACACTTTACTCTTTTTAGTGAGTAAAGACTGAATATCTGGAGGATACTCTCTTTTCGTTTCAACTGGACTTGCTGGAAGAATCATGCACTCCGCAGCCCACTCCACTTGGTCATGACGTATCAACCTTGCCATCCTTTTGAATGACACAATCCGAGGACCACCATTTGACATGCCTCTCAACACCACCTTCTTTCCATCGGATTGGAATTTGAGTTCCATGGTTTGCAGATTTAAAGAGATCTCTCCAAGAGATCGCAGCCACTGAATGCCAAGGACAGCATCCGTATCTCCAATACTAACCACATAGAAGTCATCCTTGACTTCGTAATTGCCCAATTGCATTGACATGTTGGGAATCTTCTTGGTGCATGAGATGTGAAACCCATCAGCAACCATAACTCTGAAACCTTCAAAATCTTCTGTTTGCAGCCCCTTCTTTGCCACCACAACTTCGTCTATGAAGTTATGTGTTGCCCCAGTGTCAATTAGAGCAACTATACGCTGCCCCTTGATCATCCCACGAACTTTGAAAGACTCATTCTTTTGGAAGCTCGAAAGTTGAGCCAATGTACCACCACTTTCTTTTTCACTTTCGGATTCTTCTGGAGCCTTTTCTTCTTCGCTGTCCTCAAAATCAGCTTGCTGATCAGAAAAATCAGAATTGCTTTCATCAGCTGTATAGTACTCAATTTGATGGATTTTAGCCCCCTTTGGACAAACATGATCTTGGGACCATTTTTCCCAGCAACGAAAACATAACCCCTTTCTTCGGAGTTCATTGATAGTCTCTGGATCCAATCTTGTGCCATGAGGTTTCTGCTGTTTAAATTCTTTATGGTGAGGCTTTTGATGAAACTTCTTCCCTCTATCACCCTTGTGAAATGATGGTTTGGAATGGAACTTTGCTTTGGGAGCAGCCCACTCCATGCTTCTAGCCTTCTTCATTGCCTCTTGTAAGGAAGGTGGGTCGAAAGCTTTAACCCAACCCTTGAGTGGCTCCATCAATCCTTCGCTAAATAGGATCACTAATCTTCTCTCCGTGATTCCTGTGACCATCACTGAAAGTCTTTGAAACTCAGCTATGTAGGCATCAACAGTTCCATATTGCCTCAACTGTGCCAACTCCCTAAAATGCACCTCTGGATCCTTCTTCTCGAACCTCTCAATGAGTCTATTGGTGAACTCATCGTAGGTAGTGATAGACCCATGACCTAAGGTGACTAGGCCATGGTACCACCACTCATGCGCCACCCCGTCTAGGTGTAGCGTAGCGAATTTAATCGCTTCTTCTTCAGCCATTGGTCTAAGAGCCAAGTAGTTGTCTAGCTTCTGTATCCAGGCTCGAGCAGAACTACTATCACTTCCATCAAAGTGGGGAAGCGTAACCTTGCTGATAGCTTGATGCAAGTCTCCTTGTGATGGAGTTCTTCTTTGGTCGTAATTTCTCCCTTGGCCTCTATCCTTCCTTCTATACTCCATGTAATCATTGAAGGACATGTCAAGCTTGACCTCGTCAGGAAGGGTGTCATACTCCGTACGGCCTATCCTCAGCCTCTCCAAGGATGAAGTATTTTCTTCTGGATCAGGATGTGGGTTTGCTGGTGCCAAAAACGTGGGTTTGAAGGGTCTAGCAGAAATGTATGTGTTGCTCACCGAAGGTTGGGCAGCATGTCCATTGTGCTGGTTGGTAGCACTGTGCTCACCAGTATGCACTGCATTGTTCTGTGGGGTATTCTGACTCATTCTCCCCAACATGAGAGAAAACATATCTAGCAAAGCATCCATCTTCTTATCAAGCCCTTGACAAAGATTTTCCGAATTGTCTATTCCTTTCCCACTGTCACTTCTGGTGCCGAAAATCCTCTCATTACCCCCTGAAGTCCTTTCATTATCCCCCATTTCTGTCTCCTGAGAAGACTCCCAATGAGCTCTCAAAACCTCTGATGTTGTCTGACCTTCTGGAACTTGATGCAACTGTGTCTGAACTGTATCCCTCTTGTAAACCCTTGCCAAGTATCTTTGTTCTCTGTCACTCATAGAATGCTAATTTCACAGGATGGCAGGATGCGTGGCTCTGATACCACTGAAATATACCGGACCAATTTTTTCAATTTTTCAAGACAAATTACAATGATTCAAGCACCCGTTAAGGTTAGTCAGAAAACCAAAATGATGCTGGAAGTAACTCTAACCTGAATGTACACCAGGATCCCGTGATGGGCAAGGTGTGAGCATTGGTCAGAGGGTCTCAAAGTAAATGCTGGAAAGAAACTCTAACCACGAGATGCGCCGGCGAACGACGAGCATTCGGTCAGAGGGTCCCTATCTAATGCAATACTGAAAATAGCTCAACACCAAGCATGTGCTACTCAGTCCATGATGGACAAGAGGCGACCATATGGCGGAGACTTGAATCTTCAAAGCAAATTAAGAAACTAGGCGGCAAGCCAGCCTCTTCCACTTATTCAGTGGGTAATTACAAATACTGAAATGAACAAGAAAGTGAAAGATGCTGACAGTACTACTGTTCAGCGTACAATATCAGAATTTTTCCAATGTTAAGCACAAGATGTGAGTGTCACCCGCAGCTGCAACAATACATATGATATTCTCAATGTTATCAATGCCTTTCCTCTCAAGAACAAGCTCAAATGATAATTCTTTAACACGCTGTTATGACAGACCCAAGACTGAAACTGTTATCAGCAACACAGTAACTCAATGAAATGCTCACTACACACTCACCACTCACTCAATAAGCATGAAAAAGGATGCAAAAGACTCCTAAGAAGATGGCGCCCCAGTTAGAAACACAAAACAGACCCAAACTTGAGTTATTTATTTTCTGCTCAATTCCACCAGCAAGTACAATGGTACGGCCCAAGAGAAAGGGCGATTTTCTTCAATAAATATCAACTCTTGTTTAAAAATTCTGAAACCTTGCAAAAGATGGCGCCTTAGCCAGACAAATGCATACACGAAACACCCAGAATGCAATCTTTTTGTATTTTTGAAATATGAATGAAAACATCAATTTAGCTATGAACTCAGCAACTTCTGAAATTGACATAAATATGCAAACAACTGAACTACCAATGCAAATAACTCTCTACAAGCATACCTCACTACAAATTGCACTCAAACACAAGAAATATCTCCACTAGGTGCTGTCTCACAAGCACGAAGTTGAGCCAAGCTAGGAGGCATTCATTCCTCGAAGCAATCCTCTCACCATTTCGGCAGCATAACTTTACTCAAGACGTTGGATGATGAAACTGAAGACCAAGACCTCCTTATAAAGACTTGAGATGACTGTCCAGAAGCTTCTAGAAACCCAGCATTTCAAATTTTGAGTAACTCCTCTTCCCTCCAAAAGTGGCGTCCTTTTTGCCTTAAGCAATTTTATCTTTTAAAATTACAAATACTCCAAGTTGGGCGTCCCTTTCTCCAATATTGATTTTTGAACATTAGAAAATATAAAATAATCCTCATGGGCGCCACCCCTTCAAAAGCCACCTTTTAAAAACAACTTAAGTTCCAACACTAGGCTAAGGGGGGGGTCAACAGCAAAATATAACATTAAACATGCCTTTATTAAAATTAATTCAACTTATCTCTCCAAACGAGCCCCAAAGCCGAAAATGAGCAAAACCAACTGAACAACTGAAGTAGAAGGTCAAACGAGCTGAGACCAACAAGACCACTGCCAGAAATAGAATTTACTAAAAATAGTAAATTCGTGAAAGTGCTCAGAATGCCAAAACGAACACATCACCGAAAAGCTCACGAAAAACCCAGAAGGAATCCGCAATTCAAACGCCAATCCGTGAGCACAAGAAACCACCAGCCAAGAAACCCTAATTTCACTACCGGAAAGCCTACGGGTCTCCAGAATAGGCTAACGGTAAATCAGAAGAAGTCATGCTCGAGAAGGGGACATTACATATGCATAAGAAGTGAATTTATGTAAAGGAATTTATGAGGAGGTTTAAAATGCATATTAGTGTGAAATTGCAAAATTTGTATGACCTCCATAATAGGAGAATACTGTTGGCATGGATATTATTTGCTAAAGCTTGATTGTTTTCGGGAAAGAGAATTGAGGCATTAAGTTGTTTTTATAAGATGTTTTTAAGTACTCCATGATAGGAGAAAGTGCTTGACTAAGGAATTTGGCAACATTACATAAAGAACAACATAAGTATTTAATTATACTAGTGATGTTTGAACATGGGATGTTTTATGTTTATATTTGTTATCTGTACATAGGAAATGAAATGTTGCATTCCAGTTGTAATCCACATTAATTGTATGATCTCCATATAAGGAGAGTATTGCTGCAATAGTTACTATATACTAGGATCGAAATGAGGACAAAAGTCAAGTAAATTCTATCAGCTTAAGTTATTAGGTTAACTGAGGTAAGTTTGAGTTACTCCTAGGATAAATATTTCCAGTATAGGAGGGATTATGTGAATTACTTGTTATACTGATTCATTTCTAGCAGTTAATATGTCGTAGGATAGTCTGGGATGACTGATTATCCATTGATAGACTTAACCTACGCGTAGTGTAAGATAGCCTTAAGTCAAATCGGCCCTGAATAGTGTTTATGATAGATGACCTTCATTCGAAGTACTGAATGAGAATACTTTGGCCAAAGTAGTGAAATGTACGACACCCACTTAGGTGTGAGATAGTTGAGACTACACTGTCAATTCATTGGGATCCTTGTACTAGTTCAAGATTGTGAAATAGCAAGGTTCTAGTTGTGTAGGACACAACACTATGCTTAATTGGTAATCGTTAACAGATACCCTACCAATCTCTTCGTTCGAAGGGAGGGCCATCTATTGAATAATGGATGTGCAGGGGACCGCATTAGAAGTCCGTGGTTGGCGGAAAAGTGCCCGAGTGATGTTTCTCCTCCATAGCAAGTGACCGATGTACCAAGATTTGAAAGGAAAGGAACTTGGACTTTCTTACAACTATTTGTTCAAAAGCTCATTGGAGCTATGTTAGTGAGGTATGTATTCTTGTTTCATGTACTTGTGAAGTTATTATATGGAAATGAAATCTTTATTGTAAATTGATATGACAACTTGTTCATGTTTTATCAATAAAGAAAAGGAAATTTTTTATTGCAATGTCATGTTAACATGTTTGCTTACTTGTAGGATGTAAATTAAGGAAATTTTTACTTTATCGAAGAATTGGGTCGTTACAACTTAGTCAACAAGTCTTTTGCCAAGTCAGATTTGCTTTGTGTGATGAGCCCTGCTAATATAGACTCAAAACCTTTCAATTTCTGCCTTGGGAATTTTGTCAAACACTTGTCATGTAAAGCTGATATATGCTGATATAAACTTTTGATTGCTGTGTTTTTGGTTTTTTGGCACTTGACAATGATGTTTGAATGCTCTGATACCACTGTGATGAGCCTTGCTAGCTCACTGCTTAAACCCCTGTCTTTTTGTTAAGTCTATTTGTGTTTTTGAGATTTTTAGAGAAAATTTATAGACAGAAGAGAAGGTGCGCATCATATAAAAGCTCACAGAATGAAAACTTGAGCAAATTTAATCAAACTGAAATTGTAGAAGGTATTTAATAAGCTCAACAATGGATTTAGAACATATAAACATACCCGAAAGCCTCCAGGTTTTTTAATTAAAAAACGAAGCCAGTTTGCCAGTCTATACATGAAAATCTGAAATAATCAAGTGTAGAATGATACAAGCATGAAATCCAGCTGAGAAATTGGAGCAAATGAAAGGTAGATGCCAAGTGCTGATGATGGTGAAGAGAAACCCTCAAGAAGGAAGGCGTTTCTCCATGTAGTTGGTACGCCCTAGCTCAAACAGCCACACCTTTCAAGCAAAAAGAAGCCCAAAACATCTCAGATGGTACAGCCATTGAAGTATGATGCCTGCCATGAAGAAAGGAAGAACATCATCCACTCAAACCCTCTGTTGCTGATGTAGAAACCCCACAAAATTCTGATAAGACACTATAGAACTTCTGAATGAAGCTCTCTCAAATTGCACCAATTCAGCTGATCTCTCACAGCCTCACAAGTGCTCACACTGAAGAGATTTCGTTCTCCAATGGTGGATTGCTGCAAACCTGATCACAGGATGTAAGCAGGGAAAAACCTCCATGGCAAAGTTGAAATATTCAAAAAGATCAGTTTCTCATTGCCCAAATCCCTTATAAAGCAAAGGAGGTGAAAACCTAAGAAGGCCGTACCTTTTAGGGTTTTAGATCATTTAAATTTATGGAAAATAAACTTAAGTCACTTTCCATAGTCTAGACTTTGATTTTAGGCGCCTCCTTTAAGTGATTAAAAGATATAACTTAAAATATTCACTTTAGACTTTATTTAAGTGATATAAGAATTATAAAGTCAATTTGACTTTATAAAAAGACTTTAAGTTAAAATATAACTTAAATCACTTAAGTAAGCCTATCTCCCTCAATTCTCAACGGAATTCAGTGCCGTCAGAAGCAAAGAAACTCCTGTACTGCCAAGGCCTGCAATGAGCTTATCCACGATCTCAGAAAATGAAATCAACTGAACTCTCCAGAAGGTACCACTGACCCTCTAACCAATCCAGTTAGCCCTCAAGGGTCCAAGAAATAGGCTAACACTCTGCAAACAAGATCACGCTGAAAAGGGGGACATTACACTTTGAATGGTCAAATGAGCCCGATTTTGAGCCTAAAAAAGAGAATATTACAATATTATAGTACTGATGAAATGATGATTGTTAATGTTATTGGTTTTTATTTTTTGACGGCTTTAGTGGACTCTTTATTTTAGTGGGGTGGCTCTTTATATCAAAATATTTAGTTGGTAATGCCTTGTCAATTTCATTTCTAAGCAACAGTTATGTATGGGGCGGCATTTGAATTCCTTATTATATTTATTGAGCCTTATCTTGCATGTCAATGGTGTAAGAGACCTGGTGTCTCTAAACCCCAATCTATGTTGAATAGTAAAGTTTTGCTGAGTTTGATGTTTTGTGGTTTGTTTCAATGATTTTTGCATATAATGTTTTTGCTGGTTTTTAAATCAAAATGATGCCAGATAATGAAAAAGCAATGAAATACACTAATATTTATGCACAATTGACACCCATGAGCTGCAATCGCCTTTATTATTTCAAATATCTGATTACAATACTGAAAGGCAAACATGCAAAGTAAAAAGCAGCTGTATTATGAATTAAAGAACCTGATTTTATTTGCAGCCAAGCATGAACAGCTGAAGATGGTCGATTTGCATAAGAAACAGAGAACAAATCAATATTAAACCCTTGCTTTATTATTCACCAAGCCACTGTAGCGAACCACTATTCACGATGGTACTGTAGCAGATCATTGTAGCGTGTACTGTAGCAGCCAACACCAATTTTGCTGTGCAAATGATTAACTCCTAAATTTCTGATCTGCAGATTGATAATCATGAAACCCTTGGAATGCTTGTATTTCTTCACCAATATGCTCAAGTATGACTCCTGAATGAAGCCACGCTGGTTAGCAATCTTCAGTTGATCTTTCACAACCTTAGTATGCTTGATTTTGAAGAGGGAACGTTCTCCAAAATCTGATTTGCAGAAACCCTTGTTTCTCAAACTCCAAAATGCTCAGAGAGAATAAGACAAATTCGAATAATCAATAATAATGAGTTCTATTTGCCCTTTGTGAAATAAATAGTCTCTTCAATAAGTTCGACCCTCTGAAAAAGCAATTAAATATACATTAAATGATATTAAATTCGCCCCTTTTGACTTAGGCTCTTTAATTAATAAATGGCGTCCCTTTATAAATGAGTAATAAATACTCATTTAATAATAATATCACTCTTTTATTAGAAAGTTATAAAATACTTTATAATAAGCCATTTAATTAATTAATATTTCCCTTAATTGACTTTATAATATAAAGTCATAATAATAATAATAATTAAATGCTTCAATATTCTCCGTTTGCTCAACAAACTGCCAAACTAGGTCGAAACTGAAATAGCCAACTGAGCCAGGTGCCCTGCCAGAAGTAGTAACCCCTGATGGCTTGACTTACTATAAATAGTAAGTGCCTGAATAACACTCTGTAAGCATCTGCAAAGGCCCAAACTTGAATCAAACTGTGGAGTAATGTCCCCAAACACTGGATAATTGCAATGGAAGACCCTCTAATCACAACTGTCAGCCTACGAGGGTCAAAATGATAGGCTAACCCTTACGAACTCTGATGCTCACGAAAATGGGGACATTACAAACGGTTTGTGTATTGAGGCAGCTGTCTTTATTCAGACGATGGCTACAGGATGTTGTGGAAGCTCAATATATGCCTTCGTGGCATTTTAAATCTGCAAATTACCTATGTGTTGAATGATGGCTAGCGTTTATAGTCTGCAACGTTTTTTTTGTTTTCATGCTTCTTTATGACAATATGGCGACAAAGTATTGAGTTATTTTAATATCTTCTGCCAATTTCCAAAATAATTTATGGAGATTCTATGTCGAGTGTGTTAAGGTAATTTGGTGGCAATTGAATTTCATTGAATCGAGCAAGTCACAGAATGAGATGGAGAAAAATATAGTGGAGCCTCTGGAGTAGTTTATGTCTATGTGAAGCCATTGCAGTAAAAAAGGACATCTCTTTGAATGGTGCTAGGGACAACGACATATACGTATGGTGTTTCAATGAAGATCTTTCGCCCCTGATTGATGGAGTTTCATATGGAGATGTGAGGAAAGACATTGATGTTGTTTCTAACCAAAATCATTGAGGTTGAAGCCGTGAAATGTGACCATTCCTTGTGACGCAAAATATTAATGGTCTTTATGTCGCCTCAAAAAGAACCAATATTGATTGCAATTCTTTTGAGTAGTGATTATAGAGGTGTGGACTGAGTGCGGGTGAGCATATGTTCAAATTGTTATGTTGAGTTTGAAAATATGAGAAAGTTATGATGATCGTAGTATGTTTCTATGTCTTAGAAATCAATATCTTCTGCCGTTGGAGTGTGTCGTTCTGAGTCATTATGTGCTGCATATGAAGTGGAGAAATTCGGATTGCATTATGTAAATGACGTTATGGGTCAATGATATATTTTGTTAGAGTAATCATGCATTACCTAATAATTAATTACTCTTTAATTGATTATTAGTCTAATTTATTCTCATGCACTTAAGCTAGACTTAGGATTGCTTTATTCAGTTAACTAAGTACTTTTCTGTTAACTGAAGTGAGCACCATTTAGGGTTTTGCTCCTATAAAGCACTCAACCCTCATTGTAATTATCAACACAAGCTTTCATATCTTTTTTATAGTCTCTTCTACAACTTTTTCTTGTTGAGAAATATTGCAATTCTTTGTTTGTAGATATCTTGCGTGGAAGGTGTATTTGTTCATTGTTTGATCCTATGGCTCGTGGTTTTGTGCTTGTTTTGCAATTATAACATGGTATCAGAGCGCGGATTCAACAAACCCCTTCTCGATTTGTTGTACCCAAAACCAAATTTTTTGCTTCATCAAGGCATTTTGTTTAAAAGAGTCTAAATCTTGCTGAAATGACATCAAGTACAGCTTTTGGGCAATATCAAGCATGGAGTTTTGTCAGTAGTTTGTCAGTCAAAGGCAGTTTCATTGATCAAAACCTGAATCAGAGACTCAGAACGGAGCATTTCACGATGGAGGAGTGTTTCGCAACAGCATTTCACATTGCACATGGTCATTTCAGTGGTCAAGACGGAGTTTTTAGTGATTAAGTTATGAGGATTTCTCAGAGAAAAGCAAGAAAGCGCACCTGTAGTTAGGGGCGCCCTTCTTTTTGAAGGTCAAGATCTTGTTGAAAATACTCATAAACACAGTCAAACTCTTCAGAATTGGTCTGGCTATCCGACGAGCTATCCAGCAAAGCTTTCCGAGACCCATGACTCCGGCAACTGGCGACAAAAGTTGAAGATTCCAAAGTTTCACATGGCAGAAACTTGTCTTTTTCCAGTAAAAGTGCGCCTGTAGCTTGAGGGCGCCCTTCTTAAAGGAGGTTTGGATTTTGGTTTTTCTGATGACTGATGCAGTCAATCTCTTCATGACTAGTCTGCTCGTCCAACGAGCTATCAAACGCAGTCATCCGAGTCCCAGAGCTCCGGCAGTCGACGTCTGAAGATGAGCTTATAATGGAGTTTTCACATCTCGGAGCTTCTTCATTGCATTTCCAGCGCAACTATAGCTCAGGGGCGCTGGTTAAAATGACCCTTAAGATGGTCCAATTTGCTGACGAGGTCTTCCTGACATCAGTACTATTCTAGTCCAGCTTCGCGTTGCACCAAGTTGCCTGTCGATCCGACATTCCGAGTGATTGTGGTAGAGTTTCTACCAAGCACGTAATTTCACGGGCGAACTGGCATATCATTTTCATTGTATTTCTGTAGGCCAGAGGCGCCTAGCCTTTAGGCTTGTCAGATGAAGTTGTTCGCTTTCGAAGTCTTCACGGGATTCGAGTGTAATTACTTTATCTATTCAACGAGCCCAGCCGTCAACCTTCAGGATTTGGCAAACGCTCGTACATGCGAGGTCTTTGGCGAACTACTGAAAAGTGAAGACAACTTACAAAATGGCCAAGTGTAGGTCGTTTATTCCATCTTGGGAAGGGCGCCCTTCTATTTGAGGTCTTAGAAGCAATTTTCTTGCTTTGTTGCCTCTAGAGACTTCTCTTGTGGGTCCTTCTGGCTGTCCGTTAAAACAAACGTGGCGCGAATCAAAGCATCCCAGCTCTCGGTATCGGAGGACAAAGTAGGGTACTTGGAGGAAAGGTCAACTTTCGTCAAAACGCTGCCAGTGCAACTAAAGGCTAGGGGTGCTTTTACTTTTGAGGCCCTTAATGCAATTTCCAGATGCCTTGCATATGTTCGTTGGATGCAAAATGTCTCCGGGCATGCAGTGAACTTGATCTCCTGTCAGCAGGGTTCACCGTTCGCCGTCAGCAGTTGTTTGAAGTATCAGATGGCAGTTTAGGAAAATGGTTAAGTTTGGTATCTGTAAATGAATTTAATCAAGGGCACCTAATTTTTCAGGGTGTTAAATGATGGATTTTGCAGTGACGACTCCCAACAGGCATTTCTTCTTTGCTCAGCAGGCTTCGCGATGAATATCTCAGTTCAGTCTCAGCATCATCCGGTCACCCGGAAATCAGTGTCGAAGATGGCCAGTTGTAACTTTGTCGTCAGCTACAAAGTAGGAAGTTAATAAAAAGTGCAATATCTTGAGCAAATGGATGCCTATGAGCTCAAATGTTGACTTTTCGGAATCAGTGAAGTCTAACGGTGAAGCCTAAAGCTTCATCTGGTTTGTCAACTGAAGTTGAATAATATTTAATATTTATTATGCATATTTGGCATTAAATGGCGATTTTCTAAAGTTGGCGCCCTCTTTATGCTAAGATTTCAAATTGCATGATGATGAATATTTTATTATTATTTAATTTCGAACTCTGAGTCAGTAGCAGTGAAACTGAGAAGGGTCCAATTAGAAGGCATCTATTTTAGTCAGGGTTTTAAATCTTGTTGTTCACAAATTGGTGCGAATTTTCTCTTATTTAAACATGGCGCCTTCATTTTTCATTCACCAAGCTTTGAGAAATTCCTATTTCTTAAGAAGAAATTCATATTTTTCAAAGCAAATTCAATTTTTCAGTTTGCAAAGGCAAATTCTCAGAGTTCAATAGAAATTCATAATTTCTCAAGAGGCAAATTCGCAATTCTTCAAGACAAAGGCGATTTTCCAGATCAAAGGCGGATTTCTCATCTATTTGCAAAGGCGATTTTATCTAACATATCTTTTTGCAGGTTAAAAGTTCATATTTATCAGCAATTTGAAGAATTCAAGGGCGATTTTCATTGAAGAAGAGCATACAAAAAACGTCTTTTTCCTCCTTGGTTCTCAGTTTTCTCTCAGATTTTGATTCGCATGTTCCTGAAATTGGCAAATTCGACAAGTCTAAACATCTGGATCATTTCTATGTAACTTCCTCGAATTAAAATTGTGCGTTTGATTTTTCAGGAATTTTTAACTTCAGAACATTCGTTCTCGAGTTACTAATTTTCTCAACTGAAAAGTCTTTGCATGATCGAGTAGAGGTTAGATTTTTGCAAATCTGACGTTCTGGGTTGTCTTAGAATCTTTCTCTGGACAAAACCCATATCTCAAATTTTTGCCGAGAATAACTCTTCAAAAGGCTATTTTTAGCCTCAGCAGGGTATTTTTAGCTCTCCAGAAATCTTGTCAGAACATAGTCGAGTTCACAGTCAACAGGCGAGTTTTCCAGAATGCAGTACACTCAGCTCGAATATAGGACCAAATCAGTCCTTACTCATGACTTCCTCGGGACAGTTGAGACAGATCTTCACAAAGTGCTGCCAGAAGCAGTCTTAGACCCAGTTAAGATCAGAAGCTCGATTATTCAGAACATTCAGCAGTCCGGGTTATCGGAGGCCGCTTCCATTCCTATCTCCGTTCATTGTCTTGAGTTCGTAATGTCTTGTATTAAGCATTACAATTCTACTACTCGTGAGATAGTGTCAGTTGATGGACGAGTTATTTGCAGTCTCAAACCTGAGGACATCGAAAGAAGTTTCAGTATACCTCGACACTCGAACAGTCTTGTTATTTCTATTGAGCAGTGTGAGCAGGCATTCAATGCTGATATGGACAAATGTCAGAAAAAGATGGTAGAAAGATGGTTAAAGCAAGCAAAGAACAGATTGCCAAACAATGTGGGTCGTGGTGAGTATAAGGATGAATACGCGATTCTAATTACACTCCTGAATCGTGTCTCAGGTCAGCCACATGCTAATATTTTTCAGCCTTGGATGTATTACATTATTGGTCGTATCATATCTGGGCAGGAACATTATGATTGGGCGTCCCTCATCAGCGATATTATCCACAATCAGATCACCGGTTTCCTAGTTGCTCATGAGTTTCACATGTGTTCGTATCTCGTGTACTTGATCGCTTATCAGGGTCAATTCCGAGGACTAAACACTGTGGGCATTCTCAGTGTTAAGAAAGTCTATCAATATTATGATCAGCTTGAGTTCACTAAGGCTGAACGTCATTTCAAGCGTGTTCATGAGGCTTTCCTAACTTATACAGTGAGAAATTTAGACTGGGAGTTGCACGTTCGTATCTCGGCAGTTGCTAGGGCAGCGATGGATAGTTGGGCAGATTGGTTTATTCAGTTCCCGACATATACCTACATCCGAGTATACGGATTTACAGGAAATCCAGCTATGCTTCCACGTTATCCCTCGGATAAGACAATCTTTATGGAGTTCCTGAGACAGATGCATGATGTTCGTCTTTTACGCCGTAGGCATAGACCATCTATCAATTTTCCTCTTCAATTTGGAATGTATTGGTGCAAGACGGCGGTTGATGCCAAAGTTGTAGGGCAGGAGCTTGAGAAATATCATCTCAAGTATCTTGTTTGTTGTACCCAAACCAAATTTTTTGCTTCATCAAGGCATTTTGCATTAAAATGTTGTAAAACACAGTTTTGGGCAATATCAAGCATGGAGTTTTTGTCAATAGTTTGTCAGTCAAAGTCAGTTATATTGAACAGAACCTGAAGCAGAGACTCAGAATGGAGCGTTTCACGATGGAGGAACATCTCACAACGACATTTCAAGTTGCATATGGTCATTTCAGTGATCGAGATGAAGTTTTCAGTGATTAATTTATGAAGATTTCTCAGGAAAAAGTCAGGAAGTGCAAGTATAGCCCAGGGGCGCCCAACTTTTTGAAGGTCAAGATCTTGCTGAAAGTGTTCAAGCATCCAGTCAATCTCTTCAGAATTAGACTGGCTATCCGTCGAGCTATCCAGCGAAGCATTCCGAGACCCACAGCTCCGGCAAACAGCGACAGAAGTTGAAATTCCTAAATTGCCAGATGTGAGAAAATTGTCTTTTTCAGGCAAAAGCGCGCCTCTAACCTGAGGGCGCCCATCTTAAAGAGGGGGTAAATCTCGACAGTTTCGATGGCGGATACAGTCAATTTGTTCTCGACTAGTCTGCTTATCCGACGAACTATCAAACGTAGTCATCCGAGTTTCAGAACTCCGGTGGCAGTCATTCAAAGATCAGCTTAAAATGGAGTTTTCACGTTTCTGAGCTTCTCCGTTGATTCCCAGTGCAAGTACAGCCCAGGGGCGCTGGATTAAAGGACCCTTCAGATGCCAAAATTTGCAGACAGAGTCTTCCTAACATCAGTGCTACTCTAGCCTAGCTCCA
>VDFB02081507.1:0-14399 GCA_007258455.2 Sequoia sempervirens
TACATATTGTTTCCCTCGGAAGCAAAGAGGTTTTTTATCAAAATAATAAAATTGATTTTTTACTTCTTCAGGGTCATCTAATAACTTGTTTTCTACCCAAACTGAACCTACTCTTTTTGTTGCATTTTTTCTTTGAGAATCTAAAGAAAATCTTAGATCCTTTGTCTCCATTCTTTAACTAGTTCAATTTTTATCCTTATCTTTTGTGTTTGAATCTTATTAGTTTGAACTTTACTCAAATAGCTTTTAATGAAAACTAATTTCTCATTCAATTTTTCATTTTTGGGGTCCCTTTGCAAGTTAGCTTCAAGTTTGAAATGTTTTTCTTGTAGAGTAGTTTCACCTCCCCTGTTATTCATAGCTTTTTTCTTTCCTATAGTTTGGAAGATAGTTTTCTAGCCTTTAACATTTTTATTCCATCTTTCGATTGCAGAATTGTCTTTTAACATCCATTTGTTAATTTCTCTAAAAGTAAAGATTGCCTCATTACAATCATCATCATTTAGCAAATTTGTATTTAGTACAAATTTTCGATCTTTCATAACTTCTTTGGGCTTTTCTTTTGCTATTATGATCTTTATATTGATAGGGTGATGGTTTGACAATGTGCAAGGGTGCACTTTGACTCTATCTCCCCCTTCAGTTATATCAAACCTAAAGAAGTCTCTATTTGCATAGAACCTGTTCAACCTAGAATAAATCCTTTTGTTACCTTTCGAAAGTTACACCTAGTGAACCAAATATTTTTGCTTTCCTTTTTATTCCTTCCAGAGGATCAAAGAGCCCCAGTTTGCTTTTCATTCTATACCAAAAGCTCATTTTTGCTCATTGTTATTCTTAGGCAACAAGAGCAACTTGGGACTTCTTATTCTCTCCATTGAGGCCTTGTTAGGGAATTGACTTTTTTGATTTGAGACATTGCTAGCCTTGATGAAAATAGTTTCCTCCTCCATTAGGTGTTTTGTTTCCTACTTCTTCCTTATCATTAAATTGGTATTCCCTATTGGAAATATCTTCAATGGCATTTGAATGGTTTTCTATATTATTCAAATTAGAGTTTTTGAAACTTTTACTTGAGCAATCCTTTGCTTAATTTTGTCCATTACTAGTTCTTGGGCATACTTCTTGTGTCCCAGCTTATTACTAAGTTCGTCAATCAGAATGGGTTTATGCAAAACTTGGGGTGGGATCCTCCACAGGGAGTTGGTTTTCATTCCCCCTCTCAAAACAACTTTTATCAACTACCTTGCCTACAATCATTGAACTATTAATTTTATCTTCACTTCTGGTTTTGTTTTGATTAGCCACTGTTTCTTTTTTTTTTGAATTTTTGAATATTTCACCATTGGTAATTGGCTCTATGTTTTCTTCATCAAGGTTCACTATTTCCTTCTCTGGGTTGTTTTTGAGATGTCGCCTTGTTCAGTTTTGAAATCTCTTTATTAACTTCTATATTATCCTTCCTTTTAATGACTCCAAGATTAGGGTTTGACCCATTTTGCTTACTTTTAGGGTCACCAGTTTTTCCATATATTTTTTTTGGTAATTTCTCCTTATATTCCCTTCCAACTTGCATAAAAAACAAGCATTAAGGCCCCCCAATATCTCAATCCTACAAGACATTTTGTTTTAAGGAGTTTCAACTTCTACTACTTAAAGGATATCCACCCTTGGAGTTAAAAGAAACAAGGAGCCTTGCATGCATGCGCAAGAGAGTTATTCTGGATTCTTCTACCCTCGAGACACTACCTAGAGGAGAAAGCAATTGAGCTAGAAAAGCCCAAAGTTGGCAGAGAACATTTTTAATTATGAACCATCTAGGGTATGAAACTGCCATTATTTCCTCATTAAGCATCTTCGAAGACCATTTTATTGCTCGAAACATAGAGTTTCCAATATTCCAAAACTCTTTCAAAGCTACTTTCTCTTGCATTTGGTGGTTTTTAAAGAAAGTCAAGAACCCCCTTTGGAACATCTTGCAAACCGATATATGCATTCCTAGTTTATTTTTCCATACATTTTTTATCCATTCATATAAATATTTTCTAGCAGGCAATTTATTGCAGTCAAGGGTGACAAAGAAAATAACCACTTTTTACCTAATTTCCTCCCTAACCAAAGCATTTGACATTTCAAGTTTGGAGTTACAACCAACTTCCTAGGCTCTTTCAAAGAGCACTTACCACCTCCCCCACAATGTTGTCGCTCCCCTTGACACCCTCCATCTCTCACCATTACAAATTTTTCTGTTTTTGGAACCCTATCTTCACCAACAATTGCAATAATATCCCTAAGTGATTTTTCCTTCAGCACATTAATGTGTAAATACCAACTTGCCCCTTTCGTTGAATCGAGGGGATCCTCGAAGGTCAGGTCACCCCCTTCCATTATTGATAGTGAACTCCAAGGTACCCCCCACCAAACCATTAAATGCAAAGAAAGAGTATACAATTCTAAATATACAAAATTTAAACTTTTTAAAGCGGGAACTTTATTTAAAATGAGAATGCATAAAATGAAATGAGTTTAAGGAGAGATCTAAGGCAAAAAAAGAGCGACTTGGTTCAAAAACCCAAACTATTAATGGCCTACAACCATTGCTCCAACTTGTAGTCTCCTCCTGACCGCCTCTTTTTCCAAGTGCTCCAATATCTTTCTTAACCTTTGCCCCCCATAACCGTCTCTTGTAACATCTATCACTCATTTCTGGTTCCACTGTTGGAATCGATCCACTCATCCCTAATTGTGAAATTTGCAACAGGGAGTGGCGTGAGGGACCAAGGAACCCTCAACCTCTCCTTCATGTATCATTTCTTGCCCCAATTATTTTAGAATGGGCACAACTTCACTCAAGTAACATTTTTTATAGAGAAGCCAAGAACTACATCCTTAAAACGACATCGTCAATCAAATAATTTAATACCATAAACACACCAAGAAATTGAAGTGAACCCTTGTACAACACTTGTTAGGGAATTCCAATGCAGTTCCTGAAGATTTTCCTTTCAAAAATGTTCCTTTGGTTTCATTTATTTTCCGATGCAATACTTGAATATTTAATAATGTGCAACATGTTATCTCACATCTCTTTGCAATAAATATGTTGACATTCTAGTGACTCATTTATCCAAAGATCTTATTGATTGCCCTATTTATTCCAAGTTTACTAGGCAAAACTACCGTTGTGTAACAGACTATGAAGCACAACTCAAATCCCTTGTGGATGTAAAGTGAAGTTTGTGACATTAGGCAAGGCATATTAACTCTATTTATTACACATCAATTATACAATACTAATTTCTAACATAAGATATTAACCATACTAATTTGTTGATAAGGGGTATCTATAGCTGCTATGGAAGTGTCCCTCTTTATGATAATTTGGGCTACCTATGCTTATAACCCCTGAACTTGTGTTTGTAATACTATGGTTTGAGGCTATACTATATTTAGATCTTGTGCATCTACTTTGACTGGCCTGACATCCTTGCCACCAATCGACACATCCTGTAGAACCTCCTCATCTACCATTTACTCCTCATTTGGATCCTCCTCTATAATGAGTGGTACATGCACCTAAGGAATCACTGGAATCCCTCTTCTTGCACCTCGACCACCACCACCTCCATCATCTTCCCCTCTATCATCACCCCTGCCTCTACCCCAACTCCTTACTCTCCCTCTCCTGCCTTGACACTGCCTCTCCTGAGGAATGAGCACATCATGATCTATCAGTGGTGTAGGTTTGTTTGCAGCAAACCATGTGCCATACTTAGATGTCATGTCGAAATCTACTGCATTAGGACTAGCTCCCCACTATCTAAGCTCAAGCTCATCGAACTCTTGATAGGAAACCTGTGGGCTAATCACTGGTCCCTAGTCACCTACCTCCTATGATGATCTAGAAAAATGAGCCTCTCCAATTGGCACATCCTATCGCTCCTTGAATTTTCTAAGAACCCTCTCAAAGAGCTATCTCTCAATGATGTGTTGGGATTGCACTATAGACCCAATCAAATACCGAGTCAGTCGACAGTAGGGTAGATTTCCTCCATTATTTGTTGATATGGCCTCCATGTAAACCAAACTAAAAGATCCAAAACATGCCTCCAATATATAACATGTCCTAAGCAAGTTTGCATGATTGCTCCTCCATAAAGATAAACATAAGGTAGTCCCTTCTCAATATTTCTATCAAAAATAGGTTGGCATACTGCAATGTGCTCCTAGGCCCAAACCTATAGTAGTGTCACTCCACACCCAATAGAACAAGAACTCTATATTTTGACATCGTAGCTAAAAATCTAGCATTGCTAGAACATAGGGCCCCCAAGCGTACATTGTCCCATGAGTTAGTGTGCCCTCTAATACACATCCCTAGTTGATTGGGAACCCATGGCCTCACCTATCTGGAACCAATACTCCTACTAAAACTAAGCATATGACAATGATAAATCTCTCATATCTGTCCATCAAGGTGTCCCATTAGATCTTGCAGTCCTCAATCCCAAGATAGTCAGTCTCAAACACTCTAACCAATGCTACAACACTAGAATTAGACCCATAAACAACTCTCTCTCCATGAATTAGGATACAAAGAATCCTCCACATGTCCTCGAGAGTAATTGTAGCCTCTCCAGTAGGTAAATGAAATGAGATGGTCTTTGAATACCATCTCTCAGCAAGTGCAATGATTAAACCTTAATTAACCCTAATCTTGGGCATGAATGTGATATAATAAAATCCTAGAGCATGCAGGATCATACACTCATCAATATCCAAGTGATTACATATAGCTAAGGATGTGGGACAACTCTCGCATGTATACAAGGGTAGCAACCTCACCTGTGTCCAATCAACATATTAAGTCAATGACAACCCCTGGCTAAACCTACTTCACCAATTTGAACCCTAAATTTCCTAACAAAACTGTATTTTTAATTTAACCAATCAAATGCATCACTAAACTTAGTACATGTGTTAATAAAATCACATGCGTTAGTAAAATTAACACTTACGATGCAAAATCATATGTAACTCCTAATTTAGCAATTACGTTGACTAATACAATTGTGTTGATTAAAGTAATTGCATCAAATAAAGCAATTGTGGTACCATAAATCAATTGTGTTGCCAAAAGTCTCAATTGTGTTGCAGGATTACAATTGCAATGCACCACTGACATTTGCGCCGGTCATGATCGTAGTTGCAGTGCAAAATTTTGCCCCACAACGGATGCCCTCTTTTCATGCCCTAAAATCTAGCATAAAATGACAAAATAAAAAAGCTAGGATGGTGTACATATCGGGGGATCCACTCTCGCAGGTCGACCATAAGTTTGCATGTGCATCGACCGATGATTGCGCTCTAGAATTCTCACCATAGCTCCACTGCGAATCTCCTTGACCTCACTCCTCTTCTCTAAAATTTCTAAAACAAATGAGCATAAATGAGGAGATTTATACCTAAATGGCCTATATATAGGGCTTGGATGACCTAATGGAACCCCCCTTTACACTTTTTGTACTGGTCGTGGTGTCCTACCACTAGTCATGCTAACCTAAATTAACCTAAAGACTTAGTTTTTCATCATCTACGTATCTAGACACATTAAATTAGCTTATCGACAAATTTGGATCAATTTTTGGATTTTTCACTCAATTTCCCAAGGGGCGCTGTCATTAGGGTATGTTGTGGCAGGGCCTAAAGCAAATTTTTCCTCATTTTTTCTTTGAAATGATGCTAAAAATCTCATTGTCTCAAAGAGGGGAAAAATATAGACATTAAAAATTGTCCTATGTCTGCAACAACATTTTTTTTACTAATTTTCATCTAAACTAATTAAATAATTTTATTTTTTAATTAGGTTAAGCTCTTTCTTGTAATCCAAAATTTGTCTTTCCTCTTTACCTTATAATTAAATAATTTTAATTATTTAATTATTTTAACTTTCCTCTGAGGATTAATTAAATAATTTAATTAATCCTCTTCTTCCTAATTTCTCGTTAATTAAATAATTTTAATTTTTTAATTAATCAACCCCTTTTCTTCTTTTTTCATGTGATTAAATAATTACCTTTAGTTATTTAATCCCTAATTACTTCTATGATTAAATAAATATGTTTACTCACTGTCTCAAAGAGGGGAAAAATATAGACATTAAAAATTGTCCTATGTCTGCAACAACATTTTTTTTACTAATTTTCATCTAAAATTAGGTTAACCTCTTTCTTGTAATCCAAAATTTGTCTTTCCTCTTTCCTTTATAATTAAATAATTTTAACTTTCCTCCGAGGATTAATTAAATAATTTAATTAATCCTCTTCTTCCTCATTTCTTGTTAATTAAATAATTTTAATTGTTTAATTAATCAACCCCTTTTCTTCTTTTTTCATGTGATTAAATAATTACCTTTAGTTATTTAATCCCTAATTACTTCTATGATTAAATAAATATGTTTATTTATTTAATCATTAAAATGCGGTTGAAAATAAATACATTTTATTTATTTTTTAACTACCACTTACCATATTTCCTTCTCCACTTCTCGCATTTTTCTCTTCACTCAGCATATTTCTCACTCCTTTCCTCCACTTCTGAAATGTCAACCTTCCCATGCACATTCCCTCCTCCAATCTCATCCATCGATTCTCTATCAAATCTTGACTCTCGATCAAAATTATATTCCTTATAAAGGTAACTTGCATGCTCTTCTGAGGGGAGGGGACCACGATCTCCAAAATTTCTTGATCGTGACATTCTGAGCTTATTTTAAATAAGTGCACATACAATTCCAAGAGCAACAATTATTCGAATCATGAAAGTTGAGGACAATGGAGGGAAAATCGAGATGGATGTTGGAAGGCATAATCTTCATTTGATTTTTTGATTTCTTTCATCTTTTACATTCTTTATTGGTAGATTAGATTGTTTACATAAATTTGAGGGTTTTTGTGGTTGTCTGTTGATGGTTTATGTAATGTTCTAATTTTTTATCTGCACAAATCCTAATAAAATAGAAGTGATCTCCAATATACCTACCCCCCAGAAGCATAAATATGTGGGAAGTTTTCTTGGCCATGTAGGATACTACAAGAGATTCAAAAAGGATTTTAGTAAAATAGCAACTCCCTTGTTTGTCCTCTTATCTAAGGACATTGAGTTTGAATGGACCATTGCCTACCAAGAAGCTTTTGAAGCTCTTAAAACATCTCTCACAAGGACACCTATTTTAAGAGGACCTAACTAGACAATTCCTTTCCACATACATACATATGCCTTTGACTTTGCTATAGGAGTTGTTTTAGGACAATGGGAAGGTAATTTGGAGTATGTTATTTACTACATAAGTAAAAATATACAAGTTGTTGAACTTAATACACTATTACAAAGGAGATGGAGATGTTAGCAGTAGTTTATGCAATTAACAAATTTAAACATTATATCATTGGTTATCCTATTTTTGTTTATATGGATCATACAACAATTTGATATTTGATGTACAAACTAGTGCTTGGTGGATACCTTGTTTGATGGTTACTATTGTTGTAGGAATTTGATATCACTATTGTAGATAAACTGAGCAAAGTAAATGTTGTAGTTGATTTTCTCTCAAGGTTAACTATCGGGCAAGTGCATGGAAATGGGGGATCAAAAAGGGGTCTTAAGAGGCCACTTTTTTTTTCTTCTAAAATCAGAAAATACTAACCTTGGATGACAAATTGAAAAGAGTTACACTCAAAATTTTAATATGCAATGAAAACAAGAGTCATAATGCTTTGAATCTACTTTCTAAACTACTATTTTTTTTTGAAAATGGTAGAGATTAAGGGCTTCAAAAAGGGGGGCCACACAAATTGGTCCTATTAGTTTCAAAAAAATATAACATAGTGTCTAGCGTGGCCCCCTAAAATGAACTTTTTTTAGTATTTCAAAAATTACTTCGATAAGAAATTAGCTAACACCATGTAGTTTATACCTGATTTTTCTACTAATTTTTTAATGAATATATGATTTTTTACTAATTTTTAAAATGAACACATCCTAAAAAATAGAAATTTGAGCGTGCTCCCCCTAATTTTTTTGAAAACTGGTCAATTTTTTTTTTAATGTGTAGAATGGAGTCTAGTTTCTACAAAAATAATTTATTTGAAATTTTAATGAACAATTAAATAATAAAGTGAAAAATATCAAACATTGGTTTTTGAGAAAAAACATATACACCAACAAAAGGAATTAAAGATAAAAACCTTAACATACTCAAAATGTGAAAAAAATTACATGGTTATATAGTTAAGAGAGAGCTTAACATTACCCAAGTTTTTTTTACTTGACATTGAAACACATGCAAACCTAATGGGGAGCACTGTCAAGATAATGTCAAAATTTTCACAATCTGCAAAAACACATCTTTGGACATTGGAAAGTCACTCCAAGCCTTCGGTTGGAAGCACAAGGAAAATCCAAGCCAAAGGTATGGAAATTCCTAAAGCAAGAGAAAATGTGAGCACATTATAATGTGCTTGTGTTTTGTGTTGCATTAAAAAATTCTCTTTTTTTTTTTCTCTTTTTTTTTCTCCTTGTCATTCAACAAAACTATATACATGAAATAAACATTTAAGTCTAAGTGGACATTTACATATGAAATTTTACTTTCTTATACTTTAAGTTATATTTCATTTATATAGTTTCAAGATGTTTGAGAGTGGTTTTGGATCTCTAGGAGTTATAATGCAAATTCTAATTTTTGGAAGATTTTACAATTTTTTAGATAGTCACAATTTCAGTAATCTCTCTCTCTCTCTCTCTCTCTATATATATATATATATATATATATCTTTATCTCACATCTCTCTCTCCCTCCTTCCCTCTCTACATCTCTCTATCTTCCCTCTCCCTCTCTCTACCTACCTCTCCCTCCAACACTCCCTACCACTCTCTCTATTGCTCTCTATCTCACCTCTTTTGACCTTCCTCTCTTCCTCCCTATGTCATGTCCGGCGTCGTCCACGGTGTGATGGTTAGCCTATCATTTGATCCTCGTGGGAAGTGTTTCGAGGAGGATGTTGGTTAGCTCGTTGCTGTCTTACCAGGTTTGGGCCTTCGGGATCCTTTCCAGAGACCTTTGCAGAACTTTCTATTTTTAGAAAGTTAGGTCAGGCGGAAGCTGCTATTTCGGGCAGGGCACCTGGTGCACTTTATCAGCTCAGATTCGACCCAGTTCAGCAGATGTTTGATTTGACGGAGAAATAAGGAGTAATTACTGAGTTACGAAATATTTAATAATTTGACTTTATTATAAAGTCACTTTATTAAAATATTAAAATATTTAATTATTTGGCTAAGTTATAAAGTATTTAATTATACTTTATATTATATTATTAAAAGGTGATTTAATGAGTATTTAATGCTCATTAAAAAGGGACGCCAATAATTAAATAAATCCTCCTAAGTCCAAAGTGAAAATTATATCATTAATTTAAATGATTATTTTAATGAAGGATTAGGTCGAACTTTTCAAGAGAGAATATATTACTCTTCACAGGCAAAATCGAACTATCTTGTTTATTATTCAATTTTGTCTACTGAGCATCTGAGCTTTGGAGTTGCAAACCCTAGGGTTTCTGGCGAACATCGTTTCTGGAGAACGTAACCTCTTCAGAGATCAGGCATACTGAGGCTGTGAGATACCAGCTGAAGATTGCACTTGGTGATTTCATCCAGAAGTCACAGACTGAGCTTATCCATTCATTTTATCAGAGATTTACAGAGAACTTCATCTGGAAGTAAAGGCGAATCTATCAGAGATCATTTATTGGAGACTGAGGCACAAATCCCAAAGGCCGTACTTTATTAATTGCTGCTGTCAGGCCGTACCAGCAAGGCCGTACTTTTATTCTTCTGGAGCAACGCCTCATTTCATCAGCTTCTGGTGTTTGAGTGTTGGGCGCCCTGGTCAACTGAAGGTTGTGCATCGATTTCTGAGCCTGGAGATTCTTATTTCATGTGGCCGTACCTTCCTCATATTGCTGCAGCCGCCACTTGAAGAAATCAGGTTTTTCTTATTAAAATAATTTGTATTTCCTTCATATTCAGTATCTGGCTATTGTAAATTGTCTGGAAGTGAAATATTATGAAGCGCCTAAGTTCTCTGAGCAAGATCTGAGTAATTTCATGTGTTTAGAATTTATTTAGATTTTTCTAGCATTTTCTCAGTAAAATCGCAATTTCCATTATTTGCCTGAAAACCTCAAAAATTACAAAAAAACGAAAAACTTGCAAAACAAACCAAAATCCATCAGGGTTTCAATTTGAGAACCACCAGGGTTCTGACAGTGGTATCAGAGCACAGATCTCCTGCCATCCTGTGCTTTTTCAGTGATTATTCAAAATACAGTGCATTTCTGGGTTGCCTTTTATGAACCAAGACATTATTCAGTATACCAGAGGTGTAGGGACAGGCAAAGACGAAGACTGGACAGGTCCTCCGATTCCAGAAGGTCAGACAGTATCAGGAGTGCTTGGTTTTCACAGATCCAGTTCAGACGGTAGTGAAAACAGTGTTGCAACCCTAATGGCAGATCGTGAGACTTCCTCAGAGACTCGCAGGGATCCAGGGAAGGCACATGCAGAGGGTGACATTACTGATGAGGAGTTTAGACGGAGACACGACAACATGATGGATATGATGTCGCAGTTGATGGGTACTATTAGGCAGTGTACGCCCACACAGCCTCATTTCATACAGATTGGACAGACGAGCGGGACCACTCCAGTGGATCAGCCATTGGCATCAGCTCCTAGGCAGCCGTTACCGATCTATCAGGAGCGTAGGCCAGGCCAGCCTACTTTCTTACCCAGAGATACTCCACCTCAGACTCCAGGGGCAGAGCATCAGGTGCATCATCAGGACTTCCAGCCACAGAACGGCATGTCGGTGGCAGACTTGACGAGATTTCATGGCGAGTACATGTCTTTAGCGCCTGAGATCCGGCAGGCACTCACGTTTCATGAGTTTATAGATGTCTATAAACCCAGAGGAGGAGGTAGATTTGATCGTAGACCCCCACAGCATCAGCAGCAGCAGCCACAGGTGAATAGGGATTTACAATATGCTGTGAGCAAGATTACACTGCCATATTTTGATGGGTCAGAGAAGACATCAGCTAGGTCATGGGTCCAGAAATTGGACAACTATCTGTCACTTAGACCTATGCAGGAGGATGAGGCAATTAAATTTGCCACTTTACATCTGGACGGAGTCGCGCATGATTGGTGGCACCACGGCATGTACACATTAGGCCATCATGCTGTTAATACCTATCAGGAGTTCACGAGCAGATTGATAGAAAGATTTGATAGGAAGGATCCAGAGTTGTATTTCAGAGAGTTGGCTCAGCTCAGACAGACTGGCAGTCTGGAAGCATACATTGGCGAGTTTCAGAGAGTGGCAGTCATGGTGACTGGCATTTCAGAGAGGAGACTCATTATATTATTTGTTGAGGGTTTGACAGAACCCATGAGAGGTTGGGTCAAGGCTTTTGACCCTCCCACACTTCAGGAGTATTTAATGTGTTATTAAATATTTAATAATTTGACTTTATATTAAAGTCACTTTATTGAGGAGCCGCAGAAGGGTGAGTACCACCCTGACATACAGATTCTGAGGACTAAACACTCCAAAGTGTTTAGTGACATTCCACCTGGTAGACCGCCAGACAGGGGTACAGAGCACATTATTGAGTTGGAGGAAGGCGCCAAGCCCGTGATGATCACCCCCTACCGACATCCGAAACGGCTCAAGGATGAGATAGAGAAGACTATTAATGAGTTGTTGGCTATGGGTCATATCAGACCTAGCAAATCCCCTTTTGCTTCATCAGTTGTTTTGGTGAAGAAGAAGGATGGATCACTTCGGATGTGCATCGATTACAGGCAGCTCAACAAAAGAACCATCAAGAACAGGTATCCCATTCCGCGCATTGATGAGCTGATAGATGAGTTGCATGGCGCAGTCTTCTTTACGAAGATTGATTTGAGATCAGGGTACCATCAGATACAGATGAGGGAGCAGGATATTGAGAAAACCGCCTTTCGGTGTCACTGCGGTCACTTCGAGTTCTTGGTTATGCCCTTCGGGTTAACCAATGCACCTGCCACCTTTCAGGCAACTATGAACAGGGTTTTCAGTGCTCAGTTGAGGAGATTTGTGTTAGTCTTCTTCGACGACATTTTGGTCTATAGCAGGTCATGGGAGGAGCATCTGGCTCATTTGGACACAGTCTTGGGTATCTTAGCAGATGAGTCTTTCTATGCTAAGGAATCCAAGTGCGAGCTTGGCATGGAGGAGTTGTTATATCTAGGGCACATAATCAGTGCCAAGGGAGTGGGTATGGACCCTGAAAAGGTCGAGCTATTGTGGCGATTGCACGAGAACCTTCTGGCGACAGAGGTTTCATTGGTACGTGCATTCTGAGGAGATTTGTTGGCGGGTTCTCCGTCCATAGCACCCTACGAACTTGGCGAAGAAGGGGCTTTCCGGTGTTCCGGTATGAGTGCTTTGTGGTTTAAGGTGATCATGACTTCATGTCCGATTGCTAGCATTGCGACTTTTGAAGTCATTTGATTTATTACAATGATACTTCACGAGAGGGCATTGGTGCCGTTTGATGCGGGCGTCATCCGATTGCATTTGAGAGCAGGAAACTCAGGGGTCCTGAGAGATTTTATAGCATTTACGACAAGGAGATGTTAGCCATTATGCATGCATTGGCTAAGTTTAGGCAGTACTTGGTAGGCAGCAAATTCAGTGTTCGTACAGATCATAACAGCCTAAAACATTTCCTTGGACAGCGAGACTTGAACGAGAGGCAGCAGAAATGGGTCAGTAAACTGCAGTCATATGACTTCGACATTACTTTCATTAAGGGGAAGCAGAATATAGTAGCTGGCGCCTTGTCTCGTAGACCCCAGTTGAATGCCTTAGCACAGATTACAGAGGATTGGAGGCATCGGATCATTGCAGAGTATGCTAAGAACCCATGGGCTTCTAGCATCGTTGACAGGACAGAGCAGGACGACAGGTATACAGTTGTAGATGACTTGATCATTTACAAGGGGCGGATTCTTTTGGTTCCTGACTCTGAGTTACGGACTACAGTTTTGAGAGCCTTTCACGACCTTCCTATGGCGGGCCATCCTGGATACTACAAGACTTACAAAATGGTTCGGGAACGGTTTACTTGGAAAGGGCTGAAAACTGATGTTTTGCAGTATGTCCGTGAGTGTTCTGTGTGCCAACAGAACAAGCAGGAGCACACTTATCCTGCTGGATTACTCCAGCCACTTCCGATACCTGACAGGAAGTGGGAGTGTTTATCTATGGACTTTATCGCGGGTTTGCCGAAAGCCCAGGGTAAAGATTGCATTTATGTAGTGGTCGATCGGTTGACTAAGTACGCCCATTTCTTCCCGATTACGACTACTTTCACAGCATCGCAGACTGCAGAGTTGTTCTTCAGAGAGGTTTTCCGACTGCATGGATTGCCTCGGACGATAGTTAGCGATAGAGACAGCCGGTTCATGAGCAACTTTTGGCAGGAGTTGTTCAGACTTTGTGGGACCGAGCTGACACCGAGTACCAGCTACCATCCACAGACCGATGGACAGACAGAGATTGTCAATAAGTCGGTGGAAGGTTATTTGCGCAATTATATAGCTGGTCAGCAGAGAGCTTGGGTGAGGTGGATTTACTTGTGCGAGTATTGTTATAACTCGACTCACCATATGACGATACAGATGACCCCCTTCATGGCATTGTACGGGTATGAGGCGCCCAATCCTCTGGATTTGATTTTGAGCGATAGCAGAGTGCCGAGTGCAGGTGATATGATCTCACGGTCGGCCGGGACATCTTGAGTCTCTCGAGACAATATCAATGAACCTGAGAATCGGCATAGCGATCGTCCAGAGAGAAGGAGTTGTATGATTTTGAGGTGGGTGATATGGTGTACCTCATGTTGCAGCCGTATACATTCGGTCTACTCTGCGGAAGAGTGGGGCAGAGAAACTAAAACCCCGCTACTATGGTCCATTTCGTGTTGTCAGACGAGTGGGCGAGGTTGCTTATGAGTTGGACTTGCCAGCTGATAGCAAGGTCCATAATGTATTTCACGTTTCTCGCCTGAAGAAGGCATTGGGTCAGCATGTTGTTCCCTCTCCAGTTTTGCCACCCCTTGATGATGGAGGGAAACTGATACTAGTACCTGAGGCCATCCTTGATATGAGAGAGAGACACCTTCGGAGGCGTGTGATCAGGGAATATCTGGTCAAGTGGAGAGATTTTCCAGTTGAGGATGCTACATGGGAGTCAGAGGAGATTTTACAGCATCCAGAGTTGA
>VDFB02081508.1:0-15301 GCA_007258455.2 Sequoia sempervirens
TTGTTGGGAAAAATGACCCATAGTGATTTTTTCAAAAATAAATATTTTAAATAAATCATGGGTTCCCATTTAGGATGGTATCCCAAAGCATAGCAAGTAAATGTGCTAACTAGAGATTGAGATACACATTCCTAAATGGGTACTTGTTCTTGTCAAAATTTTCCCTTTGCACAAAACTTCCCCTCTTTTTCGATCCAACTTCTTACAGGTGCCCTCATTTGAAAAATAATTTATCTAATACCACTCCTTCTGATAGACCAAATATATTATTTTATTTTTTATTATAATGTTGGCCACATGTTAGAACAAGCTCTGATGATTGCACTAACACTGTAGCTACTTCCACCAATCTTGACATTGTCAACGCTTGAGCCAAGTTAGTCCTATATCCTTCTCTTGTACCCTCTGTAAGAATGATTCAAAATTCACATGTGTCCCAGATAATTTTCTCCAATCTCATTGTTGGATATAATATTTTAAGAGGGTGATAGTCTTTAAACTCGTACTTCATTTTTACTTGCTCACCTTGCATATTTCCTAAAATATAAACACATGTCACCATTAGGTTTTGTCAAAGAGAGGCATAAACGTCCATAAAAATCTCATTTAAATTCGATACTTAATAAAAATTCAAATAAGCTTCATTATCGGGTTTCAGGAATTAGCCATATCTTATGTCAATTGATGTAAAAATCTCATAATCCATAATTAAGAAAAGTCAAATGATCTTGTCAGGGATCAAGTTTTGGGTGTAACACTTATCACATATCTCACAAAGAATTTAGATAAAACATTTTTTTGTATCTTTGGCTTCATTTAATACCAAAAATAAAAATAGATAAAACAATCTTGATGCCTCAATTCCATATATAATAAACAATGTTATTAATTGGAGATCAAGAATCAAGAATAACTTATGGCTCATACCTGAAAAACTAGTTGGCACAACATTCCATGCCAACCCAATGTTTATTTGGCATAGGATATTAAGAGTTAGGGATTGGTCCTATTGCTTCATTCTTGTTGGTGATAACAAATTTTGGGAGAATATCACTTAATACCAAGACATGTCAAGGATCAGGCTTCATGAATATCTCTTAGCACATTCTATGAAATAGGTAAACATAAGGGTGTGAGCCAAATTATCGATGCCCAAAACACTTCAACTCTTAGAGAAAGGTGTCAAATATTGGGACCAAGAAGGATATGATATTCATGCCATTAGTGGCCCCATAATAAGGTGGACTCTCCATCGTTGATATCCAAAATACTTAATTATGGGTCAAGATATTGAGAATTGGGTTAGGGATGACTTATAACATTAATCCAAAATATGTTAGATGCTATCATGAAATATTAGGGACTGAGAAGGATCCGATATTCATGCCACTAGTGTCTCCATGATAAGGTGGACTCTCGATCGTTGATGTCCAAAATACTTAATTAAGTATGGGTCAAGACATTGAGGATGGGGAGTTAGGGATGACTTATAACCTTAATCCAAAATAGATTAGATGCTATCATGAAAGTTTGAACACCAAAATTTGAAGGAATTAGTAGCTTTTGAATGTAAGCTATTAGGAGATTGGCGATTGGGTCATAACCTAAACTTTATGGCCTATTAGCACTAAGTCATTAAATGGTTTATTACTTTGATGAATTATAGTGACATACCCACAAACAACCTCAGTTAGTAAGTTGGGATAAAAAAGGATTCGACAAGACCCAAAACAAAAATAAAAATGAAGAAAAAACAACTAAATAAGGCAAAAAAAACATAGCAAACTGAATTGAACCTAAAAGGAAATAAGAATTTTAACACAAGACATGAAACAAAGACAACAAAAAAGAAGAAAATTCAACAAGGGCCAAGTCATAGGCAACAAAAATAACTTCATTAAAAACCAAAGTGAAGGCATGAAACCATTCCTAGAAACAATGGAAAAGGCAAGAACAATGCAGGAGAGGCACTAATGAACACAAGCATGGGAAAAATCACGAAAACAAAAACCCACATAAAAAGTTGAAGTGCCAAAGAAAGAGGGATGGAAAATATAACTCAGATTGATCTGGACTTTGATAAAATTAGAGAAAATTTAAAAGCTTTAAAGCAGGGGTGATGTTTCTCCCATAATTCACTGTAACACGGTCAACTATATTTTTCTCTGCACGACTTGACTATGTTTCAAAAGTCACATGGAAAGTGGTCTGTAAATGATGAAATGAAGGACCCACAACCACTCAAGTAAATGTTGAAATGATCATATCACTGATGGGTTACAACTATATTGTGTAAATTGTAAGGAACGCCACTTCATTTTCAGTAGGAGTTGTCATTTTCACACTGACAGTAGATGCTGAAATGATCATGACTGATGTTACAGCTGTATTGCGTAAATTGTAAGCAACCCCACTTCATTTTCAGTAGGAGTTGTCATTTTCAAACTATACCTAACATATGTTAAAACAACCCATAGATTAACGCATCCAAATTGGGTAAATTGTACGCAAGGTGTCTTCATTTTCAAAATTCACTTTTTTGCGGTTTCTCTCCTCCCATTGAATTTTATAAGAAAAAAAAAATTATTAAACAGTAGGCAGTAACATCAGTCCTTATAATTTTGTCGGTGCACCCTGGATAAAGATAGGCGGGAATTATTAAGATGAGAAACTAGCTCCATGGTAAACATGTGTTTATATATGAAGATTCTTGTTTTGAATTTGGATTTTAACTCTTCTAAAATTTAATTGGAATCAGACAAGCGTTTTCAATTTGGCTTACATTTTATTATTTTACCTCTTCTTTTTCACATTTATGGGAGTTTTACATACTCTGTTATGATTTATCTATGATATTTTTGGTTTCTAATCTTTTCAGACAATTCTCAACTTGAATCTAATAGTTCCTAATCTTTGTAGGTGCATAGGTATTCATTTCCTTATAATTTTATGCTTTCTAAACTAGTGTTATTATGCACCTATTTTCCTTTGTATACATATGTATATCACAACCAAGTATAAAACTTAACTTTTGTTATCCTAGGACATAAAGTTTACTATTTTACTTTTACTTTTTCTTTTATTCATATACACGGGAGTTTTTCTTACTATGTTATGATTAGAAGTTGATTTATGACAATCTTCAAAACATCAAGGAAGTCTTCTTCAAATTGAGCATAACACTTCTTTGCAGTAAATATTGAGCTCCAAAACTAATGAAATTTAATTTATAACCTCTAAAAATAGTCCTCAACTTGAATCAAGTGGTTCCTAAATTTTGTAGATGCATATGAATTAGTTTCTTTATTATTTTATGCTTTCTAAACTACTGTTATTCAACATCTAGTTTCCTTTGTATACACATTTATATCATAAACAAATATCAAACTCAACTCTCATTATTAAGTATTAAAATAGAAAATGTGCAATCTATCACATTTACGTTAACACAATAATACAAATTTAAAAACATAAGAAAATAACAATTAACTTTTAAGAATAAAGAAAAATATATCAAATTTTGTTGAGTTTGATTCTCATTATAAATCCACTTTTTATTTTTATGTGTTAGAATAGTCCTATTACTTTGGCCTTTTGTTGGACTATTTATATTGCCCTCCAATAATTTCATTCTAACATTCTCAAATATCTCCTTTCAAATAATGGTGTTAAGAAAAGTGGGTCAGTAGCCAGGATTTTCTTTGCATGAATTGACTTTTTTTAAAGACCTTAAAAATAAATATTGAGACCTTGTTTAAAGACTAGTCTAACATTTGGTATTTACAATTGATGATATTAGCTAGTTAAAGACTTTGTATAGTTTCTATCTAACAAATATGGTGTTTTTCCTGAGTTGAATTCATATAAGGATATGTTATTTGTAGATTGGTCATTGCATTTGGGACACTCTAATCGAAGTCAATCTAAAACATTAGAGAAAAAGGGAACATGTATGCAATTTTTGCCATAATAATGTTTACTAATAATCTTAGTTGGTATAATGTGATTTAAGATCTATATGTATTTTAGAATATTAAAATATCAATAAAAAGAAATTTAAAAAAAATACAAAATAATTAATGTGGAAATAAAAATAAAAATAATGGTACTTAGTTTGATTATTGAAGAATTGATTCAAGTGAATGCTCAACAATCTAAAGTGCTTTGAGATCTATAAAAGAGAACCTAAAACTAATATTCAACTTCAGATCAAAATATTCCTCTTTCATTGTATAGGGTCAAGTCTATAATCATGAATATGTTCTTAATTTCTTTTCTAAAAATATAACAAACCATGTAGAAGATCTAATAAAATGATGTTAGAAGTCCATAAAGTATGTGATATCACTGAATCTTAAGAAGTGTATCTTTTGTGTCACCAAAGACAAGCTCTTGGGCTATATCATATTTGAGAAGGGTATTCCTATAGACCTGGACATAATCAAAACTATTCTCAAATTTCCTCTTCACAAAGGAAAGAAAGCGTAAGATCATTTTTTGGAAAGATAAACTTTGTTTGAAAGTTTGTATTGGGATTCATATAAATATTGTTCATTATCTCAATAGTGTGTTGAAAAAATATACTAATGTATATTAGACTCTAGAAGCTAAAATTACCTTTCATAATACTAAAAAATTCATTACTAGTGCTCTTCTCTTGGGGTGTGTGCACTAAGATGAGGAATTAAAGGTGGTCAAAAATTGTCACTTTTGGCTAAACATATATGCGATTTGCAAAAATTGTAACAATTCTTAACATATACATACTATGGATTGACAATAGCCAAGCTATAATGTGTATGTGTTACCACATGATATTATCAAAAATAAAAATAAAATACAAGTTGTGAGTTAAACATAAGCTAAGACTTGAAAATCGTTAAAATAAAATAAAATGTTTAATCCTCAAGTGTATTTTGGAGATTAGGATCATTTGCAAGCTCCCTCTCTATATTTTCACAATGTCACATCAAATAAAAGGAAAGTTTCTTGTATTTTTAGGTTTTTAGATTAGGCTTTTCACATTTTTTATTTTGTAGAATAGATATATTTTTTCTTTATTTTTCATACATGTGAATCCAAACCTTGAGTCTAAAGTGGAAGAGTAAATTCTAGAAGAAAATCCTCTATCATCTAAATCTTCTCCAAAATTTTCTATAGACCCTCCATAATGCCGAAAATATATATTAGGGAAACTAGAGTAAACCAAACTCAAATTGCATGACTAGTTAAAAAATAGAGGGCATTGAAATCCAATTTTCACTATGCACAACATACAAATACATTAGAAGCAATGATGAATCATATTGACTTAGTGATAAGTCATAATAATTAATAGAAACCACATAAGGAGTCATGCCATCAACTTTATATATGATAGTTATCCTAATATGATGAAAAATGAAAAGAATGAGATGAAAAAATATAAAATTTATGTTCTTTAAATAGATCAAAAAATTGTTACACCCCTTGCACTAAATTATAATACATTTTCTATCCATTGGTGCAATCATAATAACATAAAAAATAATTTCTAAAATACATGGTAGATGGTCTTGAGTAACCTCCTTGTAATAATCATGAGGTACCCTTATATTTCTTTTAAAAATTCTACTATGAATTTGTACTCCATAAAATTCTCAATTATTTAGATATTAAATATTTTCAAGGTAGAGTTAAAGGCTTTGCCTAAGATATAGAGGAAGCTTATTGAGTGCCAAACAATCAACCAAGACCAATAGCCAAACAACTTATTCACCATGTGCTTGTGCCATTAGTCATCAAGGAGACTATGGAGATGTAGACCCCTCATGACATTATTACTAGATCACAACGTAACAGTATACAACATGGAATGTTAATTTCATATTTTCATAATTTAGAGGATGCTCATGTAGTAGGACCATCTAGTTCTAATGTTGTTGTTGGAACACTTCTATTATAGGTTTTGTATGCATGCAAATGATATAAATAAATTGTGCATCAAATCTAGCCTAGATCAAACCAAATACATGCAAACCTCAGAAAGATCAAGTGTAGTTTTTTAATGTATGATAGCTTGGATGTGATTTCTCATGATTCAAATAACATGATGGTGTGATCAAAATGATTCAATAAAAATTTAGGTAGCATAATAGTAGCATGAGAAGAGATTATTCAAATGGGGTGGAGGGCCTCTCATTTATAGAATTTCTATGAGAGAAATCAAGGGCCTTGAGATGGATTGGTTAATAGATGGCTAGGATTTAATGAGGATTAGGGCTTGGATCAAAGGTTGCAGTCATGTGAAAAGTATCACATGAGGGATAATGGTTAAGTTTATGATGTGCATTAGGGCATATCCTTATGTGAATGGCTAGGATTAATATGTTTATATGAGATGAATGGATGAGATAGAAAGTGAGTTTAACTTTTGGAAAGTGTCTAGATTCAATGAATCTAGACAAGGTCTTGGTTAGACATGTGAAAGGGACACTTGTAACATGATAACAAGTTTAGATTGTGATCCATGTGAATGGAATCAATTGCTAGGAATAAATGGATAAGGATTGAATGATGGAATTAAATAATGGAAGAAAAGTTAGCGAGGATTAATTAGCATAAATGAATTAATTAATTTAGTTGGAGGATTTGGGGATAAATATTAGACTTAATTAAATAAATATAAAATTTATTTAATAAAATGAGGAATAAAGACAATAGATTAAATAAATAAATATTAATTAATTTATTAGGATAGGTTAAAATGAGGTGTGGTTGAGTAAGGTCAAATTTTAGCTATCTACATTTTTCCCTTCTTTGAGATGATGGCGAGACTAAAAGTAGTAACATCATTTCAAAGAAAAATAAAACAATGGATAGGAAAGGGATGAGGACTACTGGCATGATGCCCCAATCACTGGTGAGGACGAGTGTAACAACCATCTCTTTCAAAAAATAAATTACCAAGATTTATTTACCAAGTAGTTAATAATTAACATCATAAGTAAATGAGGTATGAAGTTTTTCTTTTAAAATAGGATATGCAACTGCATAATTGATTACAGATAAATTATATATATTATATTGTTTAATCATGCTTTTCAAACTGAAAATAGTAAACATCTTCTAACTTTTTGCACTTCAACATGAATGATTTTAATTAAACAAGATATATACAATATCATAAAGGTACAAGGTCAGAGATCCCATATCTGGATAGAATTTTTCTTCCAAGACTTAGCATGCCATCTGCAAGAGGGAGAGCATCATCTAGGTGCTTTACCTCCAACCACATACCTGCAATCCCCTACACACCTTCCTAATTGGAAGCGGCCCTTCCCTGCAATCAAGGGTATAGTTAAGAACCCTCTAGTAATTGCCATCTGAGCTCTAGTGTTGTGTCCTACTTAACCAATACCATCAAACAACTATGGATACCTTCCAACTATGAATGAAAACTCTGATTAGTTAAGTATCTGGAACATAGTGAACTGACAAGTGCAAGCAGAGACTATTGCACTCACTTTGGCCAAAGTATTTGCAATATTTACGATTGATACATATGAGTGAAATTGTTTGATCACCCACCCTACTCAACTTGGAGTACCATGTTTGACCTTCTACTATTTGACCAATAGTTACTTGATCATACCAATTTCCATTTTAAAAAGAGATAATTTTATTAATGTCATAATTCATTTAGATTGGGTACAGTTTCCTAACTTAGAACACCCATTTTACGTTCTCATAATGACTTGGGCCTTGGAAATTGCCACGTGTTCAAGTCCTTATTTACTAAGTCGGTAAACAACTAGTATATCTTTTGACCCAAAATACCCATGTTATGTTCACATAATCTAGGTCTTTAGTATTAACTAAGAGAGTATTTGATCTCCCTCTCTATGCACACAGTTATTTATGATGGCACACTGTCATTGGGGTCATCCCACAATAATAGGTTACCTTTTTAGCCAAACTTGACATTTAAAATCAACGTTTTTGACTTCACTTCGACACTTATAATTGAGTAAACTATTAGGAATTTGAAAATGAGTAAACTGAAGTGATTGTAAGGATTTTGTCACGTAGATTTTAAATGTATTTAAAAGAAAAATTCATTAAATTGTAATTTTTAAATCTCCCTTAATGCTTGTTTTTTAATAGTAAACAACATTTTTAAAAGTGGGTGTTTTACTTCCATTTCTTCGCGTTTTTTTTTCCACAAAGGATAAAACTCTAATTCTTTTGAATTTAGGTTGGTAACACAAGTATCTAGGGCTTTCATTTTGTTTCATTTTTTTTTTTAATTAAGTTTTGAAGTCAAAAAAATTATAATTTAGACATAGGTGCACTTTGGCTCACATAACTTTTTTGGTATGTATTGAAATTCAATTTCTTTTTGTTAGAGCGAGGACATCAATACCTAGTGAATATATATTTTTCAAAAAAAAATTCCTGAAATTTACTATTTTTTCACAATGATTTTTCATCAAACTTGACGTTCGGTGAAAAACATATATCTGATAAAACTAAAAAATAAAATAAAAAATAAAAACAAAATATATTAAATTTATAGTTGTTGGAAAGCACATTTTGATCACTACAATCATCCAACTTGGTTTATCAATTTGACTCCATTTGCACCTCCTTCTGAAGCTTCGATAGTCAAAAAAATGCATAAATTTTGAAATGGTGGAGGGGAAGGTGAAAAAAGGGGGTTCATTCGAACCCCCTTCATTAGAAGGGGGGTTCATTCGAACCCCCCTTATATAGTGCAAAATGGGGTTCATTAGAAGGGGGGGGAGTGGGGTTCATTAGAAGGGGCGGTTCATTAGAAGGAGGGTGGTTCATTCGAACCCCCTTCATTAGAAGGGGTAAACCATTTTAAATTTTTTTTTGATAGGCTTTTTCTAGTTATTCTTCCGTTCAAAGGTGTAACCCACTATTGTGGGTTTTACCCCATCAACTAGTTCCTTCATCCTGATTGAAAATACTAATAAAATGTTCAATCATATATAATAAATAGATGATATTCATCTTAAGCTAAAGATCCCTTCTTCTTATTGTATTCTTGATTATCAATGTTTTTAGTTTTGTTATAGATTCTTTCCTCGAAAGGGAGATTCAATAGAGTGAATAACTCATCTAGGTTGGTAGTTATTTCCGACTCAAACACTAGAGTTACTTTCAATGTAACTACGGGTCTTGGCTATGACCATGGCGAGTCTTAACCATAACCCTTGACAGTGACTACTCTCATTATATAATCTTTAAGAAAATATTGTCATGAAAGGATATCTTCTTGACCTTCTTGGTCATAATGTAATATGAATATTACATAGATGAAGTCTACACCCTAAAGGTTAGATCTCCATTAAGAATACAACTTCCTTTAGGTTTTAGTCCTTCATGCATTTTAGTGAAACTTTGTTGACTAAAGATAAACATAATTGTAGACCAATTGGTCCCATCTTACAATAAATTTGCATAACATAAGCGCTTATTCACTAAGTTTGTGATATGACTGGCTTGGTAAAATACCTTAGGCATTAAATCCCCTTGTTACATATCTACAACAACTAGGATCTAGGATACTACCACTAATTCAAGCCTTAACCCCAATCAAAATGTTTTAACTTCTCACCTATTTTAGGCTTCTTAACAATATTGATGACACAATGCCATCTTCAGGATATACACAGTCATTTAGAAGATTCTAACCTTTAAAGATGCTCAAATTTGTTGCTCATCCAATGTTAAATATAAAGAAGAATTTAACTTGACATCACTTGACTTTCTAGTCATAGCTCGGCTAAGTTGGTTTAGTCTTAAACTTTCCTCAAACCCTCGTGTTACTCAACATAACTACTAGGTCTTGGCAACTGCCACTAGTTCAAATTATAAAATGTACATGAGAGTTTCTACTCGATCATAATTAGTCTTCTTGGCATTCACTTGCCAACACAGGTAATTAGCTTGACCCAACTAGTCACAAGATAGTTAAGAAACTTAATACACAATAATACCCCCATTTGGGTGGTTTTCCACTTAGTATGAAACCCTATAAGGGTTAACTACTCAAGCCAACAAGATATGGTCTTCATTGCAAGAAACTTTCACATTCTCAAAATATTTCCAAAGAGGAAATAGGAAAAAATCATTCTTTAGTAAAAAGCATTCAAAATACAACTAGTCTCAAGCTAAGCTTAAGTCTCTTTTCCATTTCAAACTCATAACCTTGCAAAACTTGGTTTAAACCCTCAAGGAATAGTGTTTTAGCATATATCAAACTTGTGTTCATTTCAAAACTCTATTTGTAATCATTTTCATACAACTAAGACTATTAGCTGACAAGAAAACAATTTAACAAAGTTTCAGCATTCAAAGGTGACTGCATTCTTGATTCATTCAAGTCAGATCTTTGCAAAGAGAGTTCAAAAGCATGAATACCCCTCACTTGTCTTAAAGGAATTGAGGCTTATCAATAACTCAAAGAGATGAACCACCTCAGCATAGTAGTTTTAGAAGAACCAATATCATCCAATATATAAAATCAAGGAATGATTAATTCCATTATAAAGAACCAAAGAGGTTACATGCCTTTTTACTAGTTAAATACAGTTGCCAGTAATACACACTCAGCCACGGGTTATGGAGCTTATTCCAGAACTCATTCTCATTCTAATATAGGCAAGAATGGAAGTAATAACATTCTTATAAGTTAACACTTCCCTTAAAGGCTCGTTGACTCTGCCTTTCATTGCCACAATTGTGTGATAATAGACTTATTTATACTCTGCGTAGGGACGTTACACCTGTTGTTTTCTTTTCCATTCGTAGCTGGAATGAACGATGATATCTTTCCACTATCCCTCAGGATTTTTCTAACTTCCTCTCTCCCCATCTGACCAAATTAACTCCCACCTCCTCTTGATTTAACACCATGATAAGGTAGTTATTAGTCGGTTTCAAGATAGTTACGAAAACAGATTTCTAGAAACATTCACCACTAACCCACAACCAGTTTTGTAGGTTAAGATAATAGTTTAAAGCCCTTTCCATGTGTATCTTTTTCCATGATGATAATTATTGCGCTGCCACCTTTATGGCTTATATGCACAGCCACAACATGGCTTAAAACTTGAGCTTGATAAGTAACTAAAACTCTATTTTCAATAAATTATATGCTCCCCATTTATTTAGGTCAAGCCATCCATGCCTTAATCAGCCACATCCAAAAATCATTTATATGCAACTAAAACATATTTCAAGTTATCATTCAAATCTTGCCACCTTATTGGCATTATTAACATATTATTTTAACGACCCTTTAGCCATTAGTGAAGGCTATCATGCCTAATGATGAGCATTGAAATTAACAATAACATTTATCAACTATAAATGTTAAAACAAAAACATATAGTATCGACATTTAACAAATATCATACATATATGTATATATGAATGTGTTCTTTTACTTCCATTTTATATGTATACATATATACACTCATACGAATATACAGGTAAGTGCAAAAAGATGGGGAGCTAAAAAGTGGCGACTTCACTTTTTCAACTCAAAATAGCAAAAACATAATTGTATTAGTAAAACTCACTCGCGTTATGGGTTGGTAGTGACCAAGCCTAGGCTCGGTCATTTCCAAGCCAAAACACGAGTTTGTTATAATACACTCACATTATGGTTTGAATTTCAAAAAAGTGTATTTTTTTATAATGTGCTCGTGTTTTGGTCTATATTAAAAAAAATTCTTCTCTTTTTTTATTTTTCTTGTTTTTATCTTTCAGGGAAACTGTATAAATGAAATAAATATTTATAATGAAAATTTCATGTATATATAGTTTCAGGATATTTGAGAGTGGTTTCATATCACTAGGAGTTATAATGCAAATTCTAATTTTTGGAAGATCTTAAAAAAATTCAGACTTAGTCAAATTTCAATAATCAACTATTGTGGAATCATGCTCTTCATAATTAGAAAACCAATATCTATTAAAATTCATATGGAAAGATGCACATGATTCAATTAACCATGCATCATTACCTACACGAGTTACCAAAACTACAATGAATGTGTCACCATCTTCCTTATCAGATTCAAAATTAGAATCAAATTTCTTCTTTTTCTTCTTCTTTTCTTCTTTGCAATACATACAAACATGTCCAGGCTTACCACAGTTCTGGAACAATAACTTTGAACTTTCTAGGAGACTTAGATCTCCCCTCGGACTTGGATTTTTCATGCTTCTCAATTTTCTTTCCTTTTTCCTTAGGTCTTCCATGAACATTCACGACCTCCTTGGCACTGATAGAAACCCTCCTCCTCATCTCTTTAGAAAGCAAAGAACCCACCACATCTTTAGCCTTCAATATAACATAAGTACTCCTAATAGCCATAATAAGAGAATCCCATGAATCAAGCAAAGAATAAAGCCGTCCATGTTCACTGAAATTTCTCTTCTCCATCCATTTTGACACCAACTGATGCAAATTGAGCCACCAACATATTGAATGCTTCTAGGTGGTCTGTAATTCATTCACCCTCTTCCATTCTCAAGGAATATAATTTCTTCATCAAGAAAATCTTGTTCACTAAAGATTTGGCTTGATACATATCATCAAACTTCTTCCATAGATTTTGTACAAAGGTCTCTTCATTGACATTGATTAAAATAGAGTCTGCCAGGCACAATCTGATTAGACCTTTGGCTTTACGATCCATAACATCATATTGAACAATTTGAGTAGGATCTATAGGCCTTGAAACATTCTCATCAGTAGTATCCCATAGATCTCAATCTATCAACAAATCCTCCATCTTTAGCTTCCACATTTCAAAATAATTTCCAAAAAAATTATCCACGTCTATTCTCTCCAATGAACTTTTCATTTGAAAATTCCTACAACAAGATCACAAAGTGTCTTCTGCACAAGCTCCCACTCAAATTTAGGGATTAGTTCATAAAACCAAACAACCCATAACTGAAACCAAAGGTGATCATGCTCTAATACAACTTGTAAGGAAACTAAGGTAGAAAAACAACTTCCTACACTAATCTTGAGAGGAGGATAATGCAAAACATTTACAGATCTTTAACAATTACAAAACTTAAACATAAATAAACATAAATATCATGCATACCACAACACAATGATTTTGTGGGGAAAACCCTTTTGGGAGAAAAACCCAACACTCCAAAAGTTGTCCAATATATTATTCAAAAAACACAAAGATTACAATATAATTGCAAAACAAACTTCTCATAGGAGTATCACCAACGAAAGATCTAGAGGCAACACAACCACTATCAGACTCTCAGAATACATCACAATACAAAGCCACAATACAATTCCCTCATAAAATAGGGTTTCCTTCTAGGGCAAGTCAAGTTAATGAAATAGCGACCATCATATCTAAGACCTAATGATGAACGGTCTAGATTTACAATAATAAAATATAAATAAAATTTTCCTTTTGGGGGTATTGCCTTTGAGCCCTCATAGGGTGTGCTGCCCCTAGACCCCAATTGGGGGGATGATCCCCCTGGACCCCTCGTGTGGGAGACTCCCCACACCTCCCATCATTTTCAATTGAGCAATACCTTATGTATCAATAGTAACTTATGTAATTGCAAGGTTGAGACATATTATCCTAGCATAAATATCACAGAGAAATTTGAATAGTAAAAGGGAAATGGGTCATAGCCTTAGTAAGGCCATAAAATACCTTACCTGCTCCATAGATCTAAACCCTTTCCATTTTTTTGTGTCGATAGACACATTCACAAATATTTTGTTGAATGTCATCCATCGTAGATCCCTTCAGAAGAGGAGTCATGGTCTACAAAACCCAAAATGTAGGGAGAAAAAAGAAAGCTACACTACACAATGAAAAGCGCCATTTATAATCCTTACTTGATGGGAACGTCCCCTTCCATGGCCACAAAAATGGCATATCTCCTATTAGTTGACAAAACACCAAGGAGTGACAAAGGATGAACCAACATATGGTGGCAGCAACAAATGATGAGAAAATGAGAATTTTATTGTGAAAGTGATCAACTATTAGGATATACATATTAGGGTTAGATTTTTTTTAGTCATTGATAATTTATGATTAATTTATAGATATAAATTATATACGATAATATATAATATATTATACTTTTAGAATAATTAGTAGTTAAAAGTAGTTTATTTTTATTTAGTTATTAACATTAGGATGTATAATATTAGGTGATTTATTTTCATGAAAAAATGTTCAACTATTGGTACACGTTTGATCGAGGATTAGTGGTGGTAATTCACTACAATGGGCAGGGGTTAGAAAAATGGTATTTTGGACACTTTTTATGACTATGCATAGGGGACATGGGCCAACAGTTGTGTGGGGTCTTATAGTTGTTGTAGCACTTGTGCTTATAATACTCAGTCTTACCACATATTTATACTCTATATTGTAAATGAATAGTCCACATGTAAATAGAAAAATAACCAAATGTTGATTAAAATGGACCCATTGTTGAACACATGAGAACCTATGAATGTTATATAAAAAAATCATAAATGCATTCATGAAGAAGTGAAATAAGTATTTTTTGTCTCAAATAAAATATCATAACTATCCACAATAAATGTGTCATGTATAAAATAAAATGTCCGTTTAATAAAATAAGACACTCATTTAAACAAGTATTGTTATCATAGTGACAAAATATTGTTCTTATGTGTACAACTATTGGAGTAACAATGTACAAGCATTGGAGTATTTCATATTAATAGTTTGTCCTATCACAAATATAAAAGGTGAGCTACTTACTTACAGCTAGATTATTATGTATAAGTTTTGTTGGTTTGTATGATGTTGATGGAGCTATGGTTTCTAGTTATTTTTTCTTTCTCAATCCCGTTGTTGGACTGATATTTATTCTATTGTATCTTTCTTTAAGCTTATATAAATATATATAAAAGGTGAGCACTATAAATACCATGTATTTTGGTCACTAAATATGAAATATTTTTTAAAAAATTTGGTGTTCAACTATTGGTTCATTTTTGTTTGATATAAATTGTATTTTAAATAATTATGTGTTATTTTTTATAGCAACAAATTATAGTTTTTTTGTGTTCAACTATTGGTCCATTTGTGTTGAATATAAAAGGTAATGATAGCAAATATTTATGGTTACCAATAGGCATTTGGTCCATTTTGGTTGCATATAAATTTTATTTTAAGTAAAATATATGGTATTCCACAAGCAACAAATGATATTTTTTTGTTCAACTACTAGGATTACCATGATT
>VDFB02081510.1:0-99082 GCA_007258455.2 Sequoia sempervirens
ACTTGACTTTTACCTATTTATATATTTGTATTTGTAATTACTTTTAATTTGGTGAATGAGAATGTGAGCATACAGAAAATTAATGAGCAACAGCTCTATGTTGAAGATATTATTTTTAAGTTTTAATTTTTTTGTGAAAATTCCTCTGCCTCTGGCCTTCAAATGTAAGGGATGAGGTGGAGATTATGTCCTTCTTGAGGGTGGTGGTATGTTTCTTGTTTACACCATCCACCAAGGTTAAATCCCTGAAGGTATTGATAAAATATAACACTGCACAGAAAAATAAAGAACAGAGCAACAAAACAGAATTGAGAAGAACTCAAATGTTGCATCTATTAACAGCATAAACTGGTACAAATTTATAGTGGAAATACACCCAACAACTTTCCTAAATAACTGATCACTAATTCAACAGCTAGCTGTAGCTGATTGACAGCAAACTATAAGATGGACAGCTAACTGAAATTGTAAGGGACAGATCATACAGTTAGTTTAACACTCTTATTTAAACTCCTCCTACATGCATAATTGCACAATTGACTGACTACTTGATGGTGCAGGATTAATTCCAACAGGTATGATATAAGAGATGAGACTGAAATCATACTGTGAAGGTATGATATAAGGGATGAAGATGATCTGCTCAACTTTAGCTAAATGAATACACTTCAGTCTTTAACTGTTAACTGAAGATGTATTCACATAGACTCGTGATCCTATATCAAATAGCAAAATAAACTCAAGAATGAAATAGAATCTTTCAAAAACCTAATATTATCCATAATATATATATATATATAAAAACCTAGCTTTGGCAGATGCATTCACCGCAATGTACGTGTATAGTAACGTACACTCTTTTTTAAGTTCAACATACAGACGCTAGGCGAATCTAAACTACTGGATAATATCAATAAAATTTCATATATGATGGCACCCTGAATCTCTCATAAAAAAAGAGAAAATAAAGAATGAAAGCGGGATTGATAACCTTCATCAGCAGACGCCCTTCTGGCAGACATTGTGAAAGATGTGCTGATTTGACGCTGCTCTGATGAAGGCTTCGCTTTGAACAGATTTGGCCAATTCCTGTTGGAACCCATTTAAATCTCAACTCTGCAGAAAAGATAAAGAGGGAGAAAAAGAGAAAGAAGCTCACAGTAAATTGTGTCTCCCTCAACAAACACAGCAAACAACAGCAGAGAAGCTCTTAATTGCAGAGAGAGGAAATAAGATTAAACAGCGAATTGTGGCTTGCTTGTTATGCTCCGTCCTATCATTATATAGACACAAATCACATGCATTGTAGTAAATCTCGGGGAATTGGTCAAAGAATGTGTGGTTATCGAGGGTGAGTAATTGAAGAGGACATTCAGTTACTGATTTCCTTGCATCTACAGATTTATAGTATTTATAGTGTGCCAGCTCATGTTATGTGGATTGCTCATCGTTAGTACATTTTCTATGTAGCTTCTGCTTCACGGAATTAAGAATTCAGTGTCTTTTTATTTGGTGGGGTAATTGTCAAATTTTTATTGAATGTCAGTTCGGTTTTGAAACTAAGAATTTTGTGCTCTTTTGTTTGTTTATGGTAATTGTTGGTTATATATTGAATATTAGTTGTCTCGTGAAATTACTTTTATTCTTATTCTTATCAGTTCTTTTTTTCCCTTTCATAGGTCTGAATTCTTATCAGTACATTTTCTATGTAGCTTCTGCTTCACGGAATTAAGAATTCAGTGTCTTTTTATTTGGTGGGGTAATTGTCAAATTTTTATTGAATGTCAGTTCGGTTTTGAAACTAAGAATTTTGTGCTCTTTTGTTTGTTTATGGTAATTGTTGGTTATATATTGAATATTAGTTGTCTCGTGCAATTACTTTTATTCTTATTCTTATCAGTTCTTTTTTTCCCTTTCATAGGTCTGAATTCTTATCAATCCATTTTTCGGTTCATAACTTAGAAATTATTTTTATTTTTTATAGATCCCTTTTTCTGATTCATAACTCTAATTCAAAAGATTTACACAATAAAAAATAAATATAAATATTTAAATTTTTATGATAATAATTTTTTTATTGATCAATTAAATACTATTTAAAAATTAATTTTCATAAAATCAACAATGTATTATCAATAAACTTATAAAAAATGATTAAACAAAGTAATGTAAATAATATTGATATAATTATATTTTATTTTATGAAAACATCAAAATTTAAATGAAGTTTAAATAAAATAAATAAAACAATTTAAATTTTAGCTTTTAGAGAGCTAGATCCTCTCCAACCCACCTAGCTAGAATCTCAAATAAAACAATTTAAATTTTAACACTTAAAGAGCTAGATCCTGCCACCCACCCACCTAGAATCCCCCCCCCCCTCTTATGTGGATTGCTCATCATTAGAACATTTTCTACGTAGTTTTGCTTTAGGGAATTAAGAATTATGTGCCTTTTTATTTGGTGGGGTAATTGTCAAATTTTTATTGAATGACAATTCGGTTACGAAACTAAGAATTTTATGCTCTTTTGTTTGGTTGTGATAATTGTAGGTTATATATTGAATATTAGTTGTCTTGTACAATTAGTTTTATTCTTATGGATCTCTTTTTCCTGATTCATAGCTCTAATTTAAAAGGTTTACACATAATAAAAAGATAATATAAATATTTACATTTTTATGATAATTTTTTATTTGATCAATTAAAGAATATTTAAAAATTATTTTTAGTAAAATCAACAATGTTTTATTAATAAACTTATAAAAGATGACTAAGAGAAGTAATGTAAATAACATTGATATAAATTTATTTTATTTTATGAAAAAATCAAATTTTAAATAAAAATAAAATAAAATAAATAAAACAATTTAAATTTCAACTTTTAAAGAGATAGATCCTTTCACCCAACCAACTAGAACCCCCATCCTCCTCACCCGCTTTCCCCCTTGCCACCCCTCGGCCCACCCAAGTAAATCCTAAATAAAACATTTTAAATTTTAACAATTATAGAGCTAGATCCTACCACCCTCCCCCTTTTGCCCAACTAGTCTAATTAGAATTGGATGGGAGAAAATAATATAGTTCAAAAAATTATAGTTCCTAGTGGAAAGATGTAGTTGGTGGGCCAGAATTCTAGTTTGTGAGTAGCAGAATTAAGGAGCAACATGAAATAAAAAGAAAATGACTTTTATAAATTTTATTGAAAGATAATGTTACAATTTAATTATGGTATATTTTTTAATATTTCGAAATTACACCTTTGAAATCATCTTATATATATTCATGCTTATATACATCTCTCATATTATCAAAACAATCATTAGATTCATTACATATTTTAACACATATTATATGTGTATATATACATACAAATGAATGTGTATGTATGTATATGTGTGCATACATATACATATGCATTGCATATGTTGTATATGTATATATGCAAATGCATATGTAATGTATATGTGTGTATACACATACAAATACATACATATGTAGAAACCCACAAAGGTAAATATTTTTGTTTCCTCATTTTCATCTATTATAAATTATTTTATGTTTGTAAAATAAAATTAGTTTACATCCTTAGAAATAAGGTGACTATTTAATATCTATTATTAATCATTTTTAAAATAAAAATTTACATGAAACACATTAGATACTTTTGAACCCAACTAGAAGTATTAAATAACGTCAACAATTACTTTTTTATCAAATAATATGAAAAATACCACCTTAAAATATTATTTTCTTAGTAAATATTTTATGCTAATTTAAATAAGGTAACTATTCTTTATTAATGCCAAATAAATAATAGGATATTGAGGTCATCTCTTATTTCATGAGATACCATTGCATTATACAAATATTCTCAATAGATTCAATACAGTTTCCATGGATTATTTTTTTTTGTAATTTATTTACAGAGTTTTTATATATTTTTAATTTATTTATATTATTTTGTATATAATTTATATAAATATGATTTTGTTGAAATTTATTTATTTCTTATTTATTTTCTATTCAATAAATGGTAATAATATAAATAATTTTATATTTTTCAAAAAAATATATCTTTAAAAATTATTATTATTATTATTATTTTATTATATCAAAAAATAAAGTATTCAATTCTCTCTTTAAAATGAATAGACCATTTAAATTTAATATTAAGTTAATGTTTTTTAAAAATACTTATATTTATAATTTTTTTCATATATATTATTTTATATTTAATATATATAAATAAATATACAATAAATTTAAACATCTAATTACATAATTAGATCTATTTATATGACAAGGTTTATCATATATATAGAAAAATCAAGCAAAGAGAGGGTAAGAAATAGTATTTTTTTAAATATAAAGATAGACTAGCTTATCTATCTTAATATCATTATCTCGGCGTATTTCTTTTCTGATTTGCAATAATAAATCTTTAAAATGACAACCAAAATTGATTTGCAATAATAAATCTTGAAAATGGCAACCAAATAAGATTTCCAAATTCATTTCAAAATTGACATCTATTAGATCATTGGATAGATTATAATTTTTACATAATAGTTTATCTGAAAGTAAAAAACACATGTATAAATTATGAAAATACAGTAAACTAATTTTTAATGATACATAATAGTTTTGATAAAAATTAAAGATATAAATATAACTCACCCATGACAAGTAACTATTCCATAGGCCATTGACTATTATTGGTGCCTATCATTTTACAAATTAACCATTAAATATTTATATTCAGAGATAATGATATATTATTTTGAATTACATATTAAATCTCTAATGGCTTTAATTATTGCAATTTAATTTCATGCCAGAAATTTATAGCTTCTATTAAAAGTATTTGATGTCAGTCAACAAAATCTAAAGGAACACCAACTAATATGAACCGGTAAGTAGGTATGCATGCAAAATTTGGAAGCATGGGCAATGCATGCGAATTATTTAATACAATGCATGCAAAGATAACCATGCCATTGCTGTAGATTTGGGGTAACTTCTATTTAGAAGTTTCTTTCCTTTTTGCAAACAATCAAAATAATAATAAAAATTTACTCTATTCGTTGTATGTTCTTCCTTTTTTCAAACAATCAAAATAATAATAAAAAATTACTCTGTTCGTTGTATGTTCTTCCTTAGGGGTCGCTTGAGGCATGGAAAGAGCTTGACCTGCCAAACACAAAATTTGAAACTGCAGTCAGATTTATAGGAAATTTATTGGGACCTAATTGCACCAGTACAAATAAAATGCGATTCAGAGATGTCGCACCTCTTTCATTTCCTCCTCGTTTATACATCATCAACTTTGGAAAGTAGCCCATTTTTAGCGAGTTCACAAAACTGATTCTCCACAACACTCCACTATTTCTGCCCAATTTCCGCATTAGTAGTAGCATTGCTGATGAAGCCAAGACCCTTGAGAGCCTTTTGAGCGTCGAACAGATTTCTATTGAGCTCCACCTTTTGCCGCCTTTGCTAATCTACATATAATGCCTAACTTGCCTAACTTAAAATTAGGCATTCAAAACACTATACTGTCAAAAAGAGCCAACTATTTCAAATGGCAACTCATCTTTTTCCAATTTCTTAAATATTACATGCATAAACCATAGCATAAAGAAAATGCTACTATCATAAAATGACATCTCCTTGTTATATAATCAATTTCATATATAAATAGATCTATTTAATTTAAATTAAAAAATATTTTTTCAAAAAACTCCTATTTTCAGACCATTATACAACAAATCAGAAACCCCATATTTATAGACACATTAACCAAAAAGCTCTGAAGATTCTTTAAGAGTCAAACAACATAAATATTACCTTAAGCCTGGATAAAAAAATAAAAATTTCTTAAAATAAAGCTCTTTTCATTTAATATCTCTTTAACTCTTTTCTTCAAACCTGATCATAAATAATGCATTTTGAACCCTATCAACAAAAAAGCAAAGGCAAGAGTCAAAAACATAAGACATAACCGGATCCAAATATTTTATAGTTCCACTGAGCATCTTCGAAACAAAAGCCAAATATAGTGGCACAAAATATCACTGATTTGATTTATGCAATGAAAAATTGTAAATAAGCGCATAAAATGTCAAAATGAAAACCCTTCTTATTTCCTTCTCCATTACGGAGCTCCTGGGCAGTACAGAAGGGGGAAAAAACCAAAAAAATCCTAAATTTTCTGCGAAAACAAGAAAATAACAATTTTTATAACTACTGCACATCATGCATGTATGAGAAAAAAAGGCCTATAGATAATGTAAGGGAAAAATAGAAAAAATAAATTTTATTTTTTAATATATGTTTTCAATTTAAAGAGATTTTCAAAATCGGTTAGGAAAAATAGAAAAAGAAAATTCATTTTGATTTTCAAAATAGAGACGGATAGAAAAAAAGCAGCACATGACTTCCACTTGCCTGTCATTTTCAATGAAGCTTCAAAAACTTTACGGAGAATATTCCTTGAATGCTTTCAGTGTATAACGCCTCTCAGCGTAAATATAAGATCAAATGGGTGATAGGATCAAATAAATGGGCGTGCCTTTCTTTGAAAAGTTAGGTCTTTAGTAAAGTAATTTATTACTTAAGTTTGTTTGATACAAAACAAATGGGATTAATTTCCACATTGTATATTGGTACATATAAATAATAAAATATAGTAGCTTTCAGTTCTATTTATTTCATCTTGTCATTATTTTTAAATATAAATTTTAATTAATTTTTTTATGTATAATTTTGATTTTTTATGTTAGTTATATATTATTTCTTTGTTTAAAAAAATTGTGTTCTCATTTATGACTACATTATTTTGTAGAAAATAAATTTAATGTGAATAATTACACCATTTTAAGATTGATAAGTGTGCTATTTGATATAGATGAAATTATAAAAGATTACTAAAAATGATGAAAATAAGAAAAAAAAAGTATAAAATAAAACTATTATTATTCTATGGGAAGGAAAGCCTTAAACTATTGTTATTAATATTATTTTTTCATTGCCTATTCTTTAATCATTTGTAGAAGAAGAAAATTTACATGAAACAATTCTGATATTTTATAAGTCAAATGTAGGTGTTAAATAATGAAAACAAAGTCTAGTTGTTAAGGAGAATGATCGAAAATACTACTTTCAATGACTATCTTTTTATTAATTATTTATGTTAATATAAATAAATTATTAATCAAATAAATTTTATTAAAATTAGTATTTAATTATCCTTTTTTTTTTTGATGAATAGACATCTATATCTTTACAATTTTAATAGAAAATAATGTAATAAATCATTTATTCACTATATTTTTATTTTTTTATTTCAACTAACATTTTAAATGGCACTTCAAAATATATATTTTTTTTTGATAGGTAAGGTGAGATTTATATTGATATCGAAAAGGATTTTAAAAAATTCAGGCCTAGACTATGGGCAACAAAGATCACCATTACAACATCCATTTAACCAAACCAAACCAAAAAGACCACACTGGGTCAGAACTAGCCAACCACCCATATAAAGACTACCCCAAACCATTCAAACTGGAAAAAAAGGAAACTTACATTCCATTTAACCAAACCAAACCAAAAAGACCACACTGGGTCAGAACTAGCCAACCACCCATATAAAGACTACCCCAAACCATTCAAACTGGAAAAAAAGGAAACTTACATTCGGACTAAGACACAGAAATTTAATCAATGCCATGACCATCAACAAACAAAATCCCAACCCACACAATTACCAAACATTCTTCTGAGCAAACATCCAGAACTCATATTTCCAAGCAAAGTTTGAAACAACAACCAAGTGATACTTCTTACTCAGAAATTCGGTCCCCACAGAAGGCAACTAACAGCGCTCCACTAGGGCCATGCCGCTTAAGTCAAGAAGGAAAGGATAGTACTTTACCAGGGCATCCGGGTCCTCTAGAAGTGCAAGGTCATCAGGGCGAGGAATTCCTTTTCCAATCAAAGCCGCAACTAGTGTTTTCTCTTAACCCACCAATAAAACCCTTGCTAGCCACACAGTTAACTAATGCAAATGTGAGATAATCCAGATGGAGAATAATCTGACTCAGTCAGAGAGAGGTTACCGGACCCAGGAATGCCATTTGCCTCTTTGAGCTCCTTAGATGGATATGAGTGTCCATATCACTAGTCTCTAGTTCCTTGGCTAATGCCATTTGCCTCTTTGAGCTCTTTAGTTGGATATGAGTGTCCATATCACTAGTCTCTAGTTCCTTGGCTAAAACTATCTGAATGAATCTTCCCATACCAAGCGTAGAAACATGCCATGATTTGGCCAAGAGAAAGATGTCAATGGTCCAACGCAAAAGTGCCTAGAAAACCTGACCCATCACCTTAAATGATCAACTTGGGTGGCGAGCCAAACAAGGTATGAGGAAAAGCCAGAGAAAAGACTTGAAAGGACATTTCAAGTGATGGTAGAGAATAATGGTAGCACCCTCCCGAGTCCAGAACGTCACCATTGTCTAAATAAGCACACGCCTAGCCACACCCACACAACCTTTGAGGGGTGGCATCAACCCAACCACCCACCAAACTAATTTATTCTTAATAAAATAACTCAAATTCATTTCTACTAATAAAAAGAAATACTAAGTCAACCCATATTATGTAATTACCTAAAAATGAATATTACAAGTAAATATATATATGAAGTAATACATCAATAATGAACTTCATGTTTGCAAATTCATTAGTTCATGGAAGTATCAAAATACTAATAGATATTAATATTGAAATATAGATAAATTTGAAGGTATATAAGTGTAATATAAAATTTAGATTATCTTATGTATAATTAAATTATGTTTGTTTATTGAAAAAATAAAGTTCAGAATAGAAAATTGGACATGTATAAAATGCAAAAATAAAATTTACAAATAAATTGTTGAAATAGAAAATTAAAATGATATAAATAGGGAAATGATTCTCTAGAGGTTTTTTTATGCTAGATGTCCACATTCCCACAATATCATCTAAAATGTACTTTCTTAGTCTAGATTTTGTGTTATCATTTAGACACTTCAAGAAAGTCAAGTTTCTGTGTGAAATAAAAAATACATCACAAATAAGGCTATAGTTTACATAAAATAAAAATATGGTAATACTCTAATAGAGTATAATCCATGTTTGTGAGGATAACAAATAAGGCATGAAAAGAAATACCAAATGAAATACCTGATTCTTCATACAATGTTTTTAAAGCATAAAAACCCCCTTTTAAGAAAAGAATAGTACTAAATCTCTGTTTGTTAAATTATAACAGCTCTATATTCGATAGATATCTTACACAAGGAATTCGGGTACTGTAATATAATGCATACCTTCTCCGCTGGTGGGCGGGGAACTACTTTCAGAATCTAACCGTTGTTTTCTCTTGGTTCTTGCTTTTTTATTTTTGAACCAGTGGAATACATTACTTTCTTCTACATCCCCATATGCTTGGAGCAGTTTAGTAATCCTCGGAATGTCGTCTGTATCAAGATTTTCCAATCCAGCGTTGAAGCTGTCTTCTAAAATCTCCCAATGGACCGGATGGGGATGCCATCGTGCCCTTCGCTGGGTGTTTTCCCGCATGGCCAGAGATGACGATGTTCCTGTTTGAAAATAAAAATAAAAAAATAATAAATTAAGTTGGTCAGCGATGAGATGACGATGTTTCTGTTGTAAAATAAAAATTGAAAAATTTTAGGTTAACTTGGTCAGTATAACTGTGAGGGTGGTGGTATGTTTCTTAATTATACCGTCCACTAAGATTAAATCTTTCATATGATATAGGGGATGAGATTGGGATTATCCTCTGGAGGTATGATATAAGAGATGCCGTGGGGATCATATTCTTTGTGAGGGCAGAGTATGTTTTTATTACACTATCCACCAATGTTGAATCTCTAGAAGTATGATATAAGGGATGAGGTGGAGATCATGTCTTTGGTCCGGGTGGTGGTATGTTTCTTGTTTACACCATCCACCAAGGTTAAATCCCTGGAGGTATGGTATAAGGGATGAGGCAGATCATATCGTGAATGCATGATATAAGGGATGGAGGAGGGATTATATTCTGGAAGACTTTATCTAAATGAATACCTTTCAATCTTTAACTTTTAACTGAAGATGTATTCACAGACTCATGTATCATAACAAAATAAACTCATGAATGAAATAAAATATTTAATAAACCTAATATTATCCCTAATATTAAAAAAACCTAGCTTTGGCAGATGCATTCACCGCAATGTACGTGTATAGTAACGTACACTTTTTTTTAGCTTCAACATACAGACGCTGGGCGAATCTAAACTACTGGGTAATATCAATAAAATTTCATATATGATGGCACCCTGAATCCCTCATAAAAAAAAGAGAAAATAAAGAATGAAAGCGGGATTGATAACCTTCATCAGCAGACGCCTGTTTGGCAGACATTGTTGAAGATGTGCTGATTTGACGCTGCACTGATGAAGGCTTCGCTTTGAACAGATTTGGCCAATTCCTGTTGGAACCCATTTAAATCTCAACTCTGCAGAAAAGATAAAAAGGGAAAAAAAGAGAAAGAAGCTCACAGTAAACTGTCTCCCTCAATAAACACAGCAAACAACAACAGAGAAGCTCTCAATTGCAGAGAGAGGAAATAAGATTAAACAGCGGATTGTGGCTTGCTTGTTATGCTCCATGACATCATTATATACACACCACAAATCACATGCATTGCAGTAAATCTCGGGGAATTGGTCAAAGGAATGAGTGTGGTAATGGAGGGTCAGTAAATGAAGAGGACATTCAGTTACTGATTTCCTTGCATCTGCAGATTTATAGTATTTATGGTGTTCCAGCTCATGTTATGTGGATTGCTCATCATTAGTACATTTTCTATGAATTAAGAATTAAGTATCTTTTTATTTGGTGGGGTAATTGTAGATTTTTTATTGAATGTCATTTTGGTCTTGAAATTAAGAATTTTGTGCTCTTTTATTTGGTTGCCGTAATTGTCAATTATATATTGAATATTAGTTATCTCGTGAAATTACTTTTATTCTTTTTTTTTTATTCGGATCAATTAGGGGAGAAGTCCGAGTTAGCACCACCCATTGAATTACCCCCACCTCCATACTCACTTAAGTCCCCCCAAAAAAATTCACTTTGATCCATTAAAAAACTTTATTTTATTGAATAAATAATTACAAAAACACCAATGGCTGCTCAGTAAGTGCTAAAGTGAAAGAAACATATTGACTTTTGAGTGAATTTGAATGATAAAACAACTATAATTGATTGAAATTATAGCGAGCAGATACTGGGACATTAGGTGGCGACGACACCTGTAAAAGGTGACTTTGGGACATTAGGTGGTGATGACCGGACTTTGGGACATTAGATGGCGATGACTAGACGACACCTATAAAAGGTGACGTTTTGACGATTCTACGGTTGCACGAAGTTAGCCCTGGCGGATGCTGGGTCTTATCAATAAACTTATAAAAAATGATTAAGCAAAGTAATGTAAATAATATCGATATAAATATATTATATTTTATGAAAACATCAAATTTTAAATAAAATTTAAATAAATAAATAAAAAAAAAAAAAACTTTTAAAGAGCTAGATCCTCTCCAACTCACCCAACTAGAATCTCAAATAAAACAATTTAAATTTTAACACTTAAAGAGCTAGATCCTGCCACCCACCCAATTAGAATCCTCCCCCTCTTATGTGGATTGCTCATCATTAGAGAATTTTCTATGTAGCTTTGCTTCAGGGAAATAGAATTCTGTGCCTTTTTATTTGGTGGGATAATTGTCAAATTTATATTGAATGTCAATTGGGTCATGAAACGAAGAATTTTGTGCTCTTTTATTTGGTTGTGGTAATTGTCTGTTATATATTGAATATTAGTTTTCTAGTACAATTACTTTTATTCTTATTCTTATTGGTTCCTTTTTTAGGTTCATAGCTTTGAATTCTTATCAGTCCATTTTTCTAACTCAAAAATTATTTTTATTCTTATAAAACAATTTAAATTTTAACACTTAAAGAGCTAGATCCTCCCACCCTCCCCTTCTACCCAACTAGTCTAACTAGAATTGGATGGGAGGGAATAATATACTTCAGAAAATTATAGTTCCAAGTGGGAAGATATAGTTGGTGGACCATAATTCTAGTTTGTGAGTAGCAGAATTAGGGAGTAACATGAAATAAAAATAAAATGACTTTTATAAATTTTATTAAAAGATAATGTTACAATTTAATTATGGTATATTTTTTAATATTTTGAATTTAATTATGGTATATTTATGTCCTTATTATCTATGTTTCACTAATCATAATATAGATGATTTTTTAATTTTTTAAATAATATATTTTTCTTAAAAATTAAAGGAAGTATTTTTTTTTTGTTATGATATAAAGAAATCAATTATTTATTTATCTATTTGATAAAATAGAAGAGCTATTTAAATTTATCATTAAATTAAGGTCATTCATTTTTCTGAAAAATATCAACATTCCATAAAATTCTCTACATATCTTCTTTTAGTCTTATAATAAAATATTCCATCATCTCTCTATTTGAAATACAATTTCAATACTTATTTTCTTTAAATTAATTTGAAATTTCTAATTAATAGCAACTTATATCTTAATCCTTTTCTTGAATTAAATTATGTTAACATTTGTGACTACTTTATTTTACACAAACCAACATTAATATAAATAACCATACCATTTAAAAATTGTTATGTATTTAATTTGAGATGAATCAAATTGCAAAAGATCATTAAAAACATTAAAGTAAAGAAATTTAAAATCAAAATCATTATTATTTTATAAAAATAAATATTAAATTACTTTTATTAGTCTTATTTAATTAATTATTTTTAAAATAAAAATTTACATGAAACACATTAGATACTTTTGAATCCAAATGGAAGTGTTAAATAATTTTAACATTTATTTTTTTTATGAGATGATGATGAGGAGCAAATTGAAATGGAGGGGGAACAAACGAATGATAATCTTTTAATACCGATGATTCTAGAATGGATTATATGAAAAGTGGAATAAATTATTTGTAGGTACAGATGGACGACATAGAGAAAGCCATGGTCACGCCGATGAAGGTGATTATAGGATGATGCGAAGAGAAAAGTTTGGTGTTGTTTTTGGACAAACAAAAATCACAAGGAAGCTGAAAAAACTGGGGAAGTCCAATGATTTGAAGGTGCTCGATGATTCAGAGGGACCTGACTAGAGGGAGTATCTCTCCCTCATTGGTGAATATGGGGGCTTGCTGAGAAAAACCAATTAATGACTTTCTCTTTTGTTTCTGTTTAATGAATGCTCTCCTTTTTTGGTTTTTTGCTTCAAAATTTCATACTACTATTTCATAATAGCTTTACTATGGTTTAGGACTACTTGGTACATGGTGGATTTGATTAATGGTGTACATAGCTTTAAGTACTATAGTAGTAACTTCATGTTTTTGATTAATTATGGTTGGTCTATGGTTATGGTTATGATATATGGCCTAATTGTCACCCTATGATGTGGTGTTGTTTCACATCTTGTTTCTTTTCCTTTTTTAGTCATGTGGTTGTAACCATGGGATCAAGGCCCTTTCCTTGCTTATCTAATAAAAACAATTTTTTTTTATCAAAGAATATTAAAAATACCACCTTAAAATATTATTTTTTATTAATATTTTATGCTAATTTAAATATGGTAACTATTCTTTATTAATGTCAAATAAATAATAGGATATTGAGGCCATCTCTTATTTCATGATATACCATTGCATTATACAAATATTATCAACAAATACAATATAGTTTCCATGTGTAAATTTTTTCGTAATTTAGTTTAAAGATTTTTTTTATATTTTTATTTTATTGATATTGTTTTGCATATAATTTATATAAATATGTTTTTCTTGAAATTTATTTATTTTCTATTCAATAAATAATATTAATAATGTAAATATTTTTATATTTTTCAAAAGAAATATATCATTAATTAATTTTTTTATGATATCAAAAAATAAATTATTTAATTCTCTCTTTAAAATGAACAAATCATTTAAATTTGATATTAAGTTAATATTTTTCAAAATACTTATATTTATAAAAAAAATTATATATATATAATTGGTAAGTGCTATCAAAGGGGATAACGCCCATTTACATTGATTTCAGGTGGTGAAACATGCCATAATACATTTAAAAACACATTCAAAAACACAACCCTTCCCATTTTACATTATCAGGTGATGGTAAATCACTTTCAGACTCCTAGCCATACCCAACACCTGAGCTAGGCTGCTCTCACTGAGCCATGATAATCCTAAGACCATGTACCTAACAAATGCATCTATGTTGAAGTTTATGACTCTTGCTTTGTAAACTTCCCACACGTTACGCAAGAAATTATCCTTTGCTTCTAGACGCTACCTTAATGCCTCCACTTCATACACCTCTCCCTCATCCTCCTCAGCACCCATGCTAGTAGCGTTAAAGAAGAGCCTAAGGTGAGTCACTAGACCATCCGTTGCCAGCTCCAAGCTCGCATTTTCCATAGCTTGGGCATTAGCCTCCACCACAAAACCAACATAGAGCTCCACCATCCTCTCCCGAGAGCCAAGAATGTCGACCAACGACCCAATAGCCACTTCATAGATCTTCCCATCGCACCAGTGCCTTTCCTCCTGGACCACCCTCTTCACCACATTCACTATCTCTTTCAACACCACTATGCAATGAATTGGGAAGATGTGCCTACATTGCTCCATTAGAGTCTCTTTCTGTGCACATGCAACCTAGCCCAAAAAAGTGCACCATCCTTGCTTTCTGTTCAATGGCTCTAGCTCTCTGATTCTGCTTATGGGAAAGATATGCAATTCTCCCCATCAGGCATGGGAAAATATGACTCATGAATAGAAAATTCTACAGCATCCAACCACTTTTCGGGCTCTGAATTTGAACCAAATCTTTGACCAAATCTACCTTCCGTATCTAGCAACTTCCACCATGTGAGTCGCATACCTCAATGCCTAGTCACGGGCTCAAAGCTGCACCAAGGTAGTCACCTCAATGCCCCGAATTGTCCTAGTCTAAGATGGCCTATAGCCCCAGCCATCGATCCATGGAGGAATCAATGTACACTAAATTATCTTGAGATACTTCGTAATTAGCTAGTAGACTTGCTGCTTTATTTAGTTCCCTTTATACATGTGTGAGGTAGAATTCATTCAACTTTCCAAGAAGCATTTTAATCGTCCCAATCCAATTGTCAATTTTCCAGTTTGGCAATTTTCTCGAGGAAATTGCCTGGATGCAGATTTGTGAATCGCCCTCTACTTCCACAACATCAATACCTTTATGAATGCATAACTCCAAACCTAATGCCAAGGCCTCTATCTCTACAATGTTGTGAGAAAAAATTCCCAAACATATTGACGCTGCCCACATGCATTGGCCACAATCATCTCTGATTATGTACCCAACACCAACCCACCTAGGGTTGCCTTTGGCAGCCCCATCAAAATTTAGTTTCCATTTCAATCTCACCGGTTGCAACCAGTGCAATTCCTTCCTATTCACCTTACCAATCCCGAGTGCCGAGGGCTTGGGATTTTTGAGGTCAGACCAAACCTTCTGAATTTCTTCATCCCACCTTGTAAACCTTTCCTTAGGACCTATGCTATTTCTATTGTTTGTTGTCTCAATGATGGCTCCCTGATTTTTTGCAATAAGAAGATCACTGCTTAGAGATTCCTCCATGAAGATTCGTCTATTCCTCTCCTTCCACAGATGACACACGACCAAAGATGGTGCCAATATCTAGATTCCATGCCAATAGTTGTTCTTATTTGCAATCAGCCAGCTATTCAAAAAGTCCCAAAGCTTCACTTTCCTTGGTCCCTGGAGACAAAAGGCCCCTTGCAACCAATCCCAATAGGAGGCATCCATAGGACATGTGAGGAATAGGTGATCGATGCCTTCCTCCTATTGCTCACATAATACGCATGTAGAAGGGCCAACAATCCCAAATCTTTTTAATCTTTCACCTGTAAGACAATGTTGATGAAGGGCCACCTAAAGGAAGGCACCATCTTTGGACAACACTTTCCATATCTTCTCCTCACTATGAGCTAATTGGATATGGTATCCAAATTTGGCCAAGTATTCTCCAGAAACAGCCCCACACCATATTATTGTATCCTCTCTATTGCTTAGATTAGTCATCCTATTGGTTAGCTCCTGAGCCACTTCCTCTTTCAATTCTTGCAGTAGCAACATAGAATCTACATATTTCCACTTGTAATGACCACCTACTATATCATCACCTCGACACACATAGTTTGCTACCTTGGTTTCAAATTCCTTCTGAAGCTTGTCCACATATTGGCCCAAATTGAACATTTTTGTCAAAATTTTATGGCCATCCAAAGAGTCTGTCCACAACAGAGCCTGCCTACCATACCTAATTCCTCATGGAATGTGGCTGGTGATTAAGGACCTGTAGTTTTTAATGTACTTCCACACCGCCGATCCTCCTTCAATATTTTCTATTGTTAAGATTATAGAGGGCTCCCCGTTATCCAAATATTTGTTATGTAGGATATGGCACCACATCTTATTAGCGTATTTGTACATCTTCCAAACCAATTTGGTGCCCAAGGCAGTATTCTGGAGTCTAATCTTTCACAATCTAGCCTCACCATCCTCTTTTGCTTTACATTCCATATGCCAACCTATGGGCAATATTCTTTTTTCATTCTTGGAGCCTTCCCATAGGAATTTCTTCAAGACCCTTTCCATGTCATCCTCTACCTTCGTATGCGCTTCATAAGACATAGTATATATCGAGATTGTAGACAATACCACCTTAGCCATTGTTATTCTCCTAGCCAATGTAAGCCAATTATTCTTCCATGCCATTGCCTTATTTCTACACTTTCCAATCTCTTCATCCCAGTTCTTTGCTTTGCACATTCCATCAAAAAATTTCACCCCTAACAATTTTGCTAGCAATTTCCCTGCTTGAAATCCCAATATTGCAATGGTGGCCTGTATTGAAGAAATATATACATGATTTCTCCTTATTCATTTTCTGGCCCGATTGTTCTTCGTAATTGCCAAGCAACCCTTTGATACATATAGCTTCCCTTATGCTTGCCTCTCCAAGTAGAGTGGTGTCATTAATAAATTGTGAATGGGTAACCAAATCCACATTTGGAGCCACCCGCACACCCTTCCATTCCAACTGCTAGCATCTATTTTTGATGGCGCAACTTAAGGATTTAGCCGTGATCGCAAATAGAAATGGTGATATGGGGTCACCCTGTCTAAGTCCGTTGGTGGCCTGAAAGAAACCATGCAAAGCCCCATTTAACGAGACAGAGAAATGGAAAGAGGAGATGCAAAAGAATATAAGTTTGTGCCATTGAATGTTGAATCCCAACTTCTCCATTACCTTCATAAGGAAGCCACAGGATCATACTTTATCATATTCCTTACATATGTCCAATTTGATTATCATCCCCGCTGCCCTACTTGACTTAAATGTATGCATGACCTCAAAATGTAGTAGGATGCAATCAATGATTTCCCGACTAGGAACGAAACCATTTTGTTATGTGGAAACTGTCTATCCCAACACCAGTTTGAGTCTGTTCGCAAGCGCTTTAGCTATCACCTTATATATAGTGTTGCATAACAAAATGGGCCTGTAATCGCTGAAGTATTGGCATTTAGGTTTTTTCGAGACCACAACTATCACCAAATTGTTTAGATCCTTCACAAACCTCTTAGTGTTGTGACAATTTTCCACAAGTTTCCAAAGGTCATCCCTAAGAAAGCTTCAACATGACTACAAGAATCTTGTTCTAAACCCATCAGGCCTCGATGCCTTATCCGGGTGTAGCTAAAATAAGGCGGTCTTAACTTCTTCTTTAGTCACCATGCCACACAATATATTGTTATCAACTTCACTTGCCTGCTTGCTTATCAGTTCCAGGATACTACCCCCTTCCGTTTGTAGCCTTTGGTCTCTAAGTAGGTGCTTAAAAAATTTGATCGTCACCATGCACACCTTGGACAGATGATGAGAGGTGAGACCCTCCATAGTTTGAATTTCTTCTATCTTGTTAGCTGCCCTCCTAGCAAGCACCGAAGCATGGAAGAAATTGGAGTTTGAGTCACCCTCACTAAGCCATACCTCCTTTGATTTGTCCCTCCAATAGATTTCCTCCCTCTTAAGGACCTCAACCAACTTTGCATTCAACTCTTTCCCTTGAAGAATTCATCATTCCTCGTGTCATCTTTGATTATTTCCTCATTGAGGGATTCCAACTCATTTTCCACCTTGGATTTCTCCAAAAACATATTTTGGAACTTCTCCTTATTCCAAACCTTTAGCTTTTGCTTAATGATCTATAGTTTTTTTACTACTTTGAAACTGATTGAACTTCCCGCCCAAGCTTCCTTTCACTAGCTTTCTAGTAGGCCAACAAGGATAATATCCCGCCACCACATATTCTGGAATTTGAAACTTGTATTTACTGATTTTGACCGATCAATGATCATTAATTCCACTGGGAAGTGGTCCAAAGTCAACACGGGAAAAATGCCAGCTTGGACTTGCATACAAAATTCGCTCCAAGATGAAGAGACCAAAAATCTATCCAATCTTTTGGTGATAGCAATGAAATCCTTATGCTTATTAGTCCAAGTAAAGACACCATTCTTTGTAGGATAATCAATTAATCTAGCCTCCACCATGAAGCATCTGAAGTCTATAGTTGCCTGAGAGACTCTTCTAACCCCACCACTCTTCTTTGACAAATCCAAAATGACATTAAAATCTCTACAAATGATCAATTTGTCCCTTAAGAAAGGGTGAGCAAAGTCTAGAACCGAGCTCCAAGGAGTGGCCTTCTCCTCTGTTTTCGTCGGGCTGTAGAAATTAATGATCACAAAGCGATAGTTAAGACCAAGATCAATCACCCTAGCTTCCAACCAATTTCCAGATGAACCAATAACATTCATAGAGACTGTAGCTTCTTTCCACATTAGTCCTAATCCTCCCGCATTACCCCAAGAGTCCTAGAAATAACCATTCCAATGTTGAAAATACTTCAAAAAATTCATCCTATCTTCAATAGAGAGCTTAGTTTCTTGTAGCAAAAAAATATTGTTTTTGCTTTTTTGAAAATGACACCTAACTAGGCATCGCTTGTTAGGGGCCTTGAGGCCCCTGACATTCCATGTCATCTTCATTGTTTCCCAAGGGAGGGACTTCCTCCCTTGGTATTTAAGAATTTAGTAATGCTTGGGAACTTCTTTGCAGTTGCCTCCTTTTCCCTCAATTGCTTGAAGGATTTCCTTCCTCAGGGGTTACCAGATGTGTCAATTTTTCCCACACCCAGGTGCTTTGCAGTCGATTGGGAGATGCATCTATCATCGATAACATCTAGCGCATCATCCGAGTCAACATTTGAATCGAGGTTATCACTTGCCAAGGAGGTGACCTCAACAACCTCTACTTGCTCCCGATCTTGGCTCTTCCCTTGAAGAGGGGACTTCAGCTGTGAATCATCTAGTTGCTTTCCATCATTCAATGCCTCAAGGGGTTTTTTAGAAGGCATCGTAGCCATACCACCATTCGTAACATCACCCAATTGAGTTTTCTTCACTTTAGAGGTAGTAGGTGAGAACCCGTGGATAGAAAGAGGCATATACACATGTGGTTTCTTCCTCCAAACTCTTTTCCTTTGGTACATTCCAACTCTGTGATCCTAAGCGCCACAATTGAGGTAATTTTTTTTTGAGTCTTCAACTTCTATCTCTTGGAACCAGTGATCCCCATCCACCAAAAGAAAAATTTTATTGGGAATGGTATCAATATCTACAACTTTTAGTCTGGCATATTTGTATAGGTCTCCGTCCAAGATGCTCATGTCAATCTCCATTAGGGAGCCCATAGAATGGCCAATTTTTTCTAGACAATCTCCAGTCCAGTACTCCATCAGTAGATTGTAGAGCCTGATCCAAACAGGCTAGTCATGTGGTCTCATTTTTACCAGATCAAAGTTTTGATTCCAGGGTTGCATGTATAGGGGGTATCATTCATGAACCAAATGTCACCCTCCATGACCCACTTTTTCATATCCGCATTTGCAAAAACTACTAGAAAGAAACCTTTTGGTAGGAACCTTATTAAGACTTTTGTATCCCACTACTATTTGATCCAAAACTTGATCGATGCTCTATTAGGCATACCTCCAATGAAGCGACATTGGAATGCAAAGTCCTTAAGAATAGTCGAGTTCGCCTTGATTTCCTCCGCTACATTAATTTCCAACCCTCCTACTTTTCAATTAGGGATCCGTTCCTCCGTCAAAGCCCGACCTCCTTCAGGCCACTTAGCATTCCATACTTTCGTGGCCCTATGATTTTTTCCTGATCTATTGTGGGACGACCACTCCTACCAACCCTTTCTCCTCCTTCTTGACCTTTTTTAGTGAGTTGAATATGGCCGATTCCTATTTTGGTTATGCTCCCATGGGGAATTTTGTGAATCATGCCTTTTTTGAGCTACTCCCAATCCTTCCACAGAGGTAGGAGATTCAGGGGTATCATTCCTTTTATGAACAAGGGCAGTTCCATCCCCAAGATCTGTTTCCTTCCTCCAATAAAATGGGTGGCACTTGTCCACCCATCGCCCTTCTACAAATACACATTATGGCCGATGAACTTGTTGCGAACCTAATGGTTTTTCCTCGACAACCTAATCCCCCCATCGTAGCTTTGCATTGTCATCTCTTCTTTGGCGCTCACCATCATTATTTAGAATCTCACGAGCCTTCCCTACTTCGCCTACTTTCTCTCCTTTGTGAGCCTGGTGCACTTTGTGCCATCTTCCCTATTTCTTCATATATATTATTTTATATTTAATATATATAAATAAATATACAATAAATTTAAACATCTAATTACATAATTAGATCTATTTATATAAGAATGTTCATCTTATATGAAAAAAATTATATATATATATATAATGCTGGAAAAATAAAGTAAAGAGAGGTTAAGAAATAGTATTTTTCAATACAAGATCAAATGGGTGATAAGACCAAATAAGTGGACATGCCTTTCTTTATAAAATAAGGTCTTTAGTAAAGTAATTTTTATTACTTAACTTTCTTTGATACAAAACAAATGGGACTAATTTTCACACTGTATATTGGAACATATAAATGATGAAATATATTGGCTTTCAATTCTATTTATTTCTTCTCTTTATTTTTAAATATAAATTTGAATTATTTTTTAAATGTATAATTTTAATTTTTTTATATTAGTTATATATTATTTATTTGTTTAAAAAAATTGTGTTCTCATTTATGACTACATTATTTTGTAGAAAATAAATTTAATGTGAATAATTACACCATTTTAAGATTGACAAGTGTGCTATTTGACATAGATGGAATTATAAAAGATTACTAGAAATGAAGAAAATAAGAAAAATAAGTTAAAAATAAAGCTATTATTATTCTATGGGAAGGAATGCCTTAAACCTCTTTTATTGATATTAGTTTTTCATTGTCTATTCTTTAATCATTTGTAGAAGAAGAAAATTTACATGATTTTTTTTTGATATTTTCTAAGTCAAATGTAGGTGTTAAATAATGAAAACAAAGTCTAGTTATTAGGGAGGATGATAAAAAATACTACTTTCAATGACTATCATTTTATTAATTATATATGTTAATATGAATAAATGATTAATCAAATAAATTTGATGAAAATTAGTATTTAATTATCCATTTAATTTTTTTGATGAATAGACATCTATATCTTTAGACTTTTAATAGAAATAATGTAATAAATCTTTTAGTCACTATATTTTTATTTTTTTATTTCAACTAACATTTTAAATGACACTTCATAATAATTTATTCTTAATAAAATAACTCAAATTCATTTCTACAAATAAAAAAAATACTAAGTCAACCCTTATTATGTAATTAACTAAAAATGAATTATAATACATGTAAATACATATATAAAGTAATACATCAACAATGAACTTCATGTTTGCAAATTCATTAGCTCACGAAATTATCAAAATATTAATAGATATTGATATCAATATAGATAAATTTGAAAGTATATAAGTGTAATATAAAATTTAGATTATCTTATGTATAATTAAATTATGTTTATTAAAAAAATAAAGATCAAAATAGAAAATTGGACACGAATAAAATGCAAAAGTAAAATTTATAAATAAATTGGGAAATGATTCTCTAGAGGTTTTTTTTGCTAGATGTCCACATTCCCACAACATCATCTAAAATGTACTTTGCAAGTCTAGGTTTTGTGATTTCATTTAGACACATCAAGAAAGTCAAGTTTATGTATGAAACCAAGAATGCATCACAAAAAAGGCTATTGTTTACATAAAATAAAAGTATGGTAATACTCTAATAGAGTATAATCCATGTTTGTGAGGATACAAAATAAGGCATAAACTAAAACTGATGAGAATAATAGATATCACCAAAGATAAGAAATATGAATCCTCTAATATGAGTTGTGTCTTCAATGCAGTGCATTACCTCTTATGATGAGCTCTTCCCTAGAGCCCTTAACATTGAGAGAACCCTAATCTCACATGGAAATAGACAAGTAGATAGAGCCAACCACCCATCCACTAGTTCTAACGACAAATCTCACTTTTTGGTCCGAGAACAAGAATGTTCCTAGTGATGGTGTTGTTGATGCAAAGGTGGTCTTAACTGCTCCAAGGAAAGAAAACATCCAAACCATAAACACTCAACATGGACAACAAAGAACAAATAGTGCTCCAAAATGATAATTCACTTAATTAGGGGAACCTATGGAAGATGTGCTGAAGTGGTTGATACAGTATAATATTATCACACTCCTGGATTTCTCAAACTATCAAGAGCCACAAGTCAAACCCCATAGCTATAAAGAAGATCAGTTTTGTGAAATTCACCTCTACAAATGTCATAACACACAAAATTGTTTTAGAATAAAACATCTAATAGATGACCTTATTGAACAAGGAGACATTCATGTCGATCAAAAATAAGGGAATGAAAATATAAAAATTTATACAAACCTTATGCCTGACCATACACAAGAAAAGGATATAGGAAAGGCATCAACCTCAAAAATATAAACAATACTCGTGATACCACAGTGGGACATATTTATTTATAACAACATGAGAAATCAGACATGTATCAAGATACTATTTTAAAACAAAGTCCAAACCCTTCAACAATGTTTAACACTATTTTACACCGTAATGACATCAAGTAGATATCAGATATTTGATATTTCTCCCTTGTTGCACCCATACCCACAAACTATTGTGAAGAGTCTTTGAACGATGATGTATCATCCACCCAAGGATCATGTCAAGAGGAGGATCTTGAGGATAACAATTTAGTTATTTTGAATCAAGTTAGAATCAAGAATGCCTATCCCCAGAATTTCACCAAGAGCTAAGGGACATCTTCCAAACCATTTTAAACTCCAAAGATGTCCCTGATATAACCCTTAAGATGTTTCTTTCTAATGAGCATATAAATGTTCTTCATCCAAAACATGAGTCTCCCACTCTTGATATTCCTACACAAGAGCAAGCAATGGTCAAGATTCTTGATTCTTATAGTGATTGTGCATCATCAATATCTTTTGAGTTAGCATCAACATCTTTTCAAGTAGTATCAACAAAGAATGATGTCATAGAACTAGAGCAAATAACTCATATTCTTGAATAGTAGGAACCCAAAGCAATATCATGTGTTCATGACAAGTCATATTCAGTGGCTATGGATTAGAGGGTACATTATTAGGGCAAAGGATTAGGTATTGATAATACCTTCACAACACCGGGGGAAATTTTGCGTACAACAAACATCAACATATGGGGCATAGAGAATCATTATGATGAAAATGTTGTTAATGCTACAAATAGTTGTATTTTGAGTTGGCATTCACCCATCATCTCATACACAAATTGGGACCAACATAAAAGAAGAATTCCTATCAAATCAAGGTGAAGATCATCAAAACAAATGAATTCGTCAAGCAAAAATTACAAAGAAAATCATCCCTCAAAAACTCCAGTAGTCAAAGAAACCATGGGGAAAAATTAAAAAGGGAAGTATATCCATCAAAAGAGTCCTGAAATACAAAAGAAAGCTTGTTAAGTAAGGAATAAATTATATCCAGTGGTTGGTCCTAATTCCATGACAACCTCCATTCCCACCCATTATTGCTCATCTTCCCAAGTTTGGAGAGTCAAAGGTTCCAAACTATCAAAAAATCCATTTAATATTCCTTGATGCATGACACCATACACTCCATTTACAATAATCCAATTCTCGCATTGACCGTGTGTTAGAATCTACCCTTCATAATAAGGATTACGAAGGCACTTTATCACGATGTGCGCACATAGACAAGGTTAATTCTGGTATCCACAAGACAGATCAAAGTTCTTCAAGGTTGCATTCAAGTGCTTGTATCTTAGCAAAGCAACTTCTTTAGGAAGGATATCACTGACATGCTATGATAGTGACCTCTACATCAATTCCACCAGGTGGTTCAACATGAGGGTAAAATTTTGAAAATAAAAATAAAAAAAATAGTAAAAATAAAAATCGTCCTCTAGTGAAAACCACTACAGTGGTACTTTGGGCAAGTACTATGATGAAAACATGGAACACAAGCATCATGAGTAGAATCGAGTGTCTATATGATCCTTCTAAGACAAAAGCATCTCATTCTTGTCATGATAAATCCAATTTTCCCTCCATCCATCCAATCCAAATTCATCCAAATATTCCACGTTATCTTGATCTTGACAAAGATTTGACATATACTTCAACTCTACTCATGGAAGACTTTCGACAAGATATTTACCATTTTATCTCGTGAAGTCCCATAGACTATATCTAGCATGCTAAAACTCTATCAGACTCTTCACATATACATTACCTATCTTGGTTATCCATTGTATTATGAAGAATTGCTAGACACAGGGGTAGATTAATTCACTCTTGTTTTCAAATAACTCTTGATCCATGTATTACATCTCACAACGTGACATTGACATCATATTATAGGTATTTTTTGCCTCAAAATCTCTCAAAAATCCTAAAAAAAATCCAAAAAATTCAACAAAATGTAAAAGATCCAAATATTGTATAGCCAAAAAAATAAAAATATCAAAATCCTGTATAGCTAAAATCCAAAAACATTCACAAAATTGTAAATTTAAAATACAAAACATCCAAAAAACATCAAAATCCCTATAAAGGTCAAAAAATAAAAAATCCAAAAAAAAGTACCCTTGTTGAACTACGTCATCTCTGAGCTTGAACGTAGAAAAGCCAATCATTGATGTGCCCCCAAGACAGCCTAGGTCAGTATTTTAGGATTCCATCATAATAATCTTGCATTCCATCACATGTGCATTTCTCATCTTTTAAATAGGTCAAGTCAGTCAAACTACGCGGTCTCTGCAAGTATAACTTAGGCAAGGCTTATCTTTGATCAACCCCCGAGACCCGTAGGATAGTTCTTTTAGGTTAGCTTCTTGGTCAAATATTCTCTCAAAAATTCCTAAAAATTTAAATATCTCAATAGCCTTAAACATTCAAATATCTCAAAAGTCTTAATCATTTAAATATCAGAAAACAAAAAAACATTCAAAATCTCATAAAATCTCAAAAACACTTAGAAAATGTTCAAAAGACCTAAAAAACATCAAATATATTAAAAAAACACTAAAAAACCTCAAATAATTGAAAACATAAACATTTGCATAAACTTTCAAAAAGACGCAAAAATAGCCTCAAAATATTTCAAAATACCAAAAACATTGAAATATTCTAGAAAACCCAAAACTACCCATCCCATTTCACTTTCACCTATAATAAACCTCCATCCATAATAAATCAATCATCATCTTCAACCTTTGGTAAAACAAGTAGAAAACAAGCGTCACAAGTCATAAAGTGAGAACCTAGGTGTCAAAATGTAAAGTCTAGATCATAGGTAAATGCATCAATGAAGTTTATATCAATGGCTCATCATAGGATCATCATCATAAACAAAATGATCTAATCAACATGTCCTAGGATGTACCCTTCCTGTGATGGACATTAGTATCAAAAATCAACTTAGATAAATTAAATTAGGAAAGAGATATAGATCAAACTGATTGTTTGTCTTTGATTTTTCTTTTGATTTATCCTAATGGTCCATTCCAAGGACCTCACGATGATGTCTATAAAAATGATTTAGAGAGAAAGGAATGGGGCATTGATCATTATCTTTTATTTTTTGTGCTTGTGGGTATTCTTGTAAAATAATCTTGGCACATACTTGCTTAGTTGTGTGTAGGAAAGTTGTTTGAAGTACATTATTGACTACTTAGTATGCTTTGGTCTGATATATTCTAAACTTCTAACTTACATTCCAACGAGGTTTCCAGAGTATGTCAAGGTGTGAAAAAAAAATATCCTATCTATTTTTAGAGTCAAAGTCCATTACACTAGATACAATGCCATGTTGGTTTTCAATACGTTGATGCATCATGTCTATGTGTTATATCAAAAATAAGGAATGACGGAAAATCCCAATCCCTTGATATGAGAAAATAATCATCATCATGCATCTCTCATTACCATCTCTAATAAAGTGTTGGTGCATCATGGACTTGTTAGACTTTGTTGATGGTGTTTTTATGCACTTCTCAACACAGGCAGTGCATAGGTGCACTACCTCTCTTGAAAGACAATCTCCCACAATCGGATTGCAGAACACTATCCCAAGGTCTCTCGGGTGTCAGGTCATGACAGTGCTTAGATACCTCAGTAGTTTGATGTGATTTGCTAGAATCACAAGGCAGTCTTACATAGAATACAAAGTGTGGACATAAAGCATGAAGTTGGATCTTCGAAAAGGAATTCTTAGGATAAAGGAAATTATATGCTGGTTGCAGCTTCAAACATCAATCTTGAACTCCATCTAGTTGTTAGATTTGGCTTTACAATGTGCAATGAGCCTTGGTATTGTTCAGTTTCTAAAAAAAAGTGAAAAAAGGGCGAAGGGAAGGAGAAGTTCCTAAGTCTGAAGCTCACTGCGAACAGTGACAATGGAATTCCTGCAATGGACAATCCTTCAAACAATATCCCACTTAACCAGGGATTTCACAGTATCATGGAAATTGTGCTATCTTCTAAGGGCTGCAGATATTTCATCCTTCATCCACCATATACATGCATGAATTAAAGATAAATGTTTGGGGCAGCTTCAAATCAAGTCCAGGCTAACTTTGCACAGCTATCTACCTTCAGCAAACAGCAAAAAGTATGGACTAAGGGATCATCAACAACACAGGAATTTTCACAAACACCAAACAACATTCCTAAGATTCAACTAAATACAGCAAACAACCAACTAAACAACCATGAAATCTAAGCTAAACATCTAATATTGGAGAATGAATCAAATGACAAGAGAAAAATCAAGGAAATACACCAAGTCAATGATATTTCTTATAAATTTATGCAGCATGCCTTTACAACAATTCAACTCTCACTTTTGCAAATGAGGGAGTCCTCTATTTATAGTTTTCCAAAAGTTAAATGAATGGCCAAGATTCATTACAATTGTGTGGCCAAGATTCATTACAAAATAGGGTTTCACCTAGCCCTAAATAGATTTACAATTAAAAAACATTCTTTGTCCCTTCCCTATTTCGTCATCTAGTGGATGACACTATTGCTCTTTCGTCCTGTAGCTAATTGCTATTTTCTTGGCTGTAGCTACTCTTCAGGGAAGTCTTCTTCTTTGGCTGGGCTGTCCTCTTGCTCCTCGGAAGCTGCGTGCTCAATGTACTTGAGGATGACGGCCTGGAGCTTATCTACCTCGAGGATCTCGCATCTTAATGCTTGGTAACTCCATTCTTTGGCATTCTCCTCCAGCCTTTTCCAGTCTTCGTCATACTTCGAGCCTTGGTCTCTGAATAGCTCTGATCGATTGAAGGCACGGGCGGAAAAACTTAGGAATTCTGTGGTGATTTCTCCAGCTGCCCCGTCCTTCATCCTCTCCTTGAAGTATGACTTCACCTTCTCGGCATCCATTTGCACCATGGGCATATCATAGCCCGTTATTAGCTTGAGATACTCAGTGCATTCTGCTCGGATTTCCTTGATCCACGCAACATCCGGATCCACCCTGCTCAGGATTTTCTCTAGCCTATCCTTTCGGTTGTCGAGGTCTCTGCGCCATACATCCACCAGCCAATGATCTTCTTTCTTCAGCCCTAGCTTTTCTTCCCACGCGTTCTCTGGCATCTGAAGAATGGCTTCAACCCTCGGGAAGGTGGAGTCGTAGATTGCAGGGAAATTGGTGCATAGATTCTTTGTGCTTTCCAAGGACTGGATCAGGTCTAGGAACTTGTTGGCTATCTGCACAGCCAAGTTGATTCCCATGTTTCCGACGCTTACGACCTGTCGGAACCAATCCTCAGTGGTCTTCTCCAAGTTCTTCCTTCTTTCCAGTTTATCTATCTGTTCTTTGGAGAGCAGCTGCGGTGTGACTGTGGAGGTGGTGGGCAGGTCGTCTATTGAGGACCATTGCTGAATGTAGTCGGTTAGGGCAGCAACTTGCACCTTGAGCTCGTCTTTGGTGATCTTGTCCTGCTTGATCAGGTGTACCACTGTGGCCACCGATTCTTCCAGATGTTCAACTTTCTGTTCCCTAGTTGTTGTCCCCAAATCAACGGTGGAGATGCTATAACTCACCCCTGCTTGGCCAACTATAGGCGTTGCAACTTGCACTGCTCGGGAGCCAGAAGCGTCCATCGTCATCTTGGAATGGACCTTAGGCTTCTTCTCCTTCTTCGTTTTTGTCAGGGATCGAGCCAAGATGGCCTCCAATCTTGCCCTCGGGTCTTTCAGAACAGGAGTAGTCTCCTCCAGCTGTTTCTCCAACTAGTCGGGCATGGCAGATTTGTCCTTGGGTGCATCATGGCTACCCTCACCCTTTTCTATTATAGGCAAGACTTCTACCTCCTTTTCCTTTTGGGGCTCCTCCTTCTTCGTGGTAGCTTCCTCCTCTTCTTCGTCGGAGTCGCGATAAAACATGAGGCGCTTGATAGGCAGCCTGGTGGACAATATCCGGGTGGGACTGTCTCCCTTCGCTGCCTCCTCCTCTTTCTTCTCTTCCGTAGCCTCAGCCTCGGGGCCCCTAATAGCATGGGTTTCGGCCTCGGTGATATCTTTTATCTGTTGCTCTTCCGGTGGCTGCCCCTCTTTAGTAGATGGTGACTTTTCTGCCTCCTCCCTGATGTTCTTCAGTTGCTGAGCCGACTCCTCCTTAAGGTCCTCATCGAAGGTTTGGATAATTTCTTTGGCGCCCGAGCCATCCTCTTCGTCCCCACTCTCAGAAGAGCCTGTCTCTTTTTCCTCATAAGCCACCTTGTCGATGGTCCTGTGTTCGTACTCGGGGTGCTCATAATAATCATCAGCATCCTCCTCTATGGGCTTCAAAGCTTCCCGTTCCTGCTCCTCCAACTTCTCTGAGATTTGCATTGTAGCCTCCATGGCTGGTGGCCCTGTTGGCGGTTGTGAAGGCTGAGCCGTCGCGAGGACTTGGGCAAGGGCCGCTTGGAGAGCTGGATTCATCAGTATTTGTGAGAGTTCAGGGGAAGTTTCTGCATATGTCTAGTGAGGGCCTCAGGCATGGCGGCGATGGGAATGGGCGATGTAATTGCAGCCAGAGGGAGGGATGTAATAGGTGGCATGGCAATAGAAGAGGAAGGGGAAGTGGTCATGCCGGAAGAGGAGTCAATAACGACCACTAACCCGGCCGTGGGTGAAGGGGCGAGATGGACAGAGATGTCCACTGCCGGCGGAGATGAGGTGACCATAGCCTGAGAAGCGGGTGATGCGCCAGGAGGGGCAGGAAGAAGCAAGGTAGGCTACACTTCTGTTGTCGTCACTGTTTGCTTGAGCCTCTTGGGAGATGAGCCTCCCGTGTCTTTCTTTGCTTGCTCCTTGGGGTCCACCGATTGTGCCGTTTCTGTTCCCTTTCTCTTTTAAGACCTGGTAACCGGGGGAGACTTGGAAGTCTCACCAGCTGATGCAGTGGCCGCAACGTCCACGGTGCTTGGCTCACTCTTGAGCGCCTCATATGTTAGGACCACTCCTTGTTGCCTCAGTTGCGCCACCTGCCCATCGACCCACTCCTTAGTGTGAGTTATGATCAGCTAGGTGATTGTGTCTAGGTCGTCGACCTCTTGCTCATCCCAGTCTATGGAGGGGATTGCCAGGTTGGAAACTGCCGAGTACCTTGGATGCATAAGGGTGGACTCATCTTCCTCGAGTTGGTCCGGTACCTGGAACAGTTGTACCCTCCTTAGGAATTGCACGGTCATGCGCATGTAGTGTCTCATGCGGACCTCCTTGTCATCTTGGCAGTCTGCCTAGAAGTCTTCGACGTGGTATTTGTGGGCGTACGCCAGCCCAAGCGCCTTCTTGACATGGCCATGTGGGTCCATTCGCGGGTGAGCCATGTACCAGTCAAAGTTATATTCTTTAAGCTCTTTCTTAGAGTTGCCGACGCATTGGGATGTCTGCAGTCGATACTGGCCCCGGCCAAGGGTCATGGGATAGGGGATCCCTACTACGTGCTTGTTGCCGAAGACTGTCTGAATGTGTTGGAGCTGCCGGGAAAGCTCTAGGAGAATGATCCTATCATTCGGGTACCTTGGCAACTTGTTTGGCAGTTCCATGAATCCCTAGGCACGGATGTAGGTAAATTTGGGGAACTAGACATATAGGAAGGCATATTCTTTCAGGAGCGCCTTGGCGCTGTGAGAAACCCTCCTTTCGAAGTCTCCGGTGATCAATCTGATGATGTGGCCTATGAAGGTGTCATTGACCCGGCAGTACTCTTTCTTGAAGTTACGGTATTGAAGCTGAGGGTACTTGTCAAACGGCTTGAGCCCTCGCCTATGTCCCTGATCTAATGCCATGAATAGCCCACTGTATTGTCTTTGGCCTGCCAGGGAATACACCAGGTAAGAAGTCATATAGAACTTGGAGCTCTTCTTGACGTTTACAAACTGCTCGTGGAAGCAGTTGCTAATAATGCCTCCCCAGTCGAATGAGGTCTTGGTGTTAACATCTTTGTTCCCTCGCAAGATCTGCTCAATGTAATATGCCATCCAATCCTGGAAGTAGGCGGCTGCCGGGAGACCCATGACCCTACTTAGCATGGTCACCAAGTCGTGATAGTCTTCATGGAAGTCGCTGCGGAACAGTTCTTGGGGAACCTTTGCAGCGCTGCCCCGTCTCTGCTTAAGCCAGTAAAGGTTAATTGATTTCTTGCAGCCCAACGGATTGGCATCCCACGCCGCCTGACACTATTCCAAAGTGGGGACCTCCATGTGTGGGAATGTGGAATGTTTTTGTGATTCATTCTGGCGACATGTCGGAGAGGATGTTCCCCTCCTTGTCCACAATTGTTATTGTGTCAGCTTGGTAGGCTTCTCGGCAAGCCATTACTAGTTCGGGTGCTTTGAGAGAGGGAGGAAAGCCGGCAGCCTTGGCGATTCCACTTTGACATATCAGTCTGGCGTTCTTTGTTTTAGGGTTGACCTTGACCCTCTGGGTGAACTCATCTATGTTCACCTGGCCAATGTTAGTGTCTGAGATTTCTTTCCAGTCGGTTGAGACCTTTGACTGGAGCGGCTAACCTTGGAACTGAAACTTCATCTGATCTTTATCATCTTTTCCCTGAGTGGCTCTCCCAGATTTCTTGCCTTTCTCCTTTTCGGTGGAGGCCCTTGAAGTTCCTGTAGCCGATTCCATATATCCTGCAAGCAAAGGGCGAAGTTAGCACAACAAAACATCAATAGCGTTAATGTTAGTCCACATTGTGAGCATATCATCTAAATAACCATTCAAATATATTATAAATTTCATCTTTATAAAATATCAATCTTCGTTTCAGGGTGTTTGGACAATCCGGGCCCGGAGGGCCGGACTTCCCTGGCAGGAATGCTGTCCAGAAGGGAGAATGCAACTGAAAGTTCCCGAAGACCCTCCTTAGCTAAATTTTGATGCTTTAAGGGGCTCATGATGGAGAATAGCAAATTTTAGGAGATGGGTCGAAGTCAGATTCTGAATTTGAGTATGTTTGGATCGATCTAAGGAGCTTCGGAGGTTCTAGGCCGAGAAGCTGTCAGGCGAAGGAAGCTGGCAATGGCAGGCTCTGGGCGGAAATCCGGCCTCGGAAGTCCGAGGGCGGAAGTCCGAGGGCGGAGACCCGCGAGACCAAAGGACGGCCGGTATGAGGTTATGGTCCAGGCAGTGGGCGAAAACCCAGCCTCGGAAGTCCGAGGGCCAGGGTCCGGGGCACCAAAGGGCGGATGGTGATGGCCGCTTCAAGATATTTTCAGCAATGGTTCAAACAGCGGTAGCGAAAGGTGGCCCGGGGCCCGGAGGGCGGGAGGACAAGAGCTGGGGGCCGCCGTTACATATTTGCAATGTTTGGGCGACGGCGGCAAGCAGGCTCCCGGGGCTCGGGAAGCAGGGCGATGCAGGATGATGGCTGCCTCATGAATTTTGCGCTGATTTGAACGGTGGCGGCGGTGGGGACTTCGGAGCCCGGTGGCCGGAAAGACGGGAGATGAGGGCTGTCGTGAGGTTTCGGCATCGATTGGGTGACGGTGGCAGCGAAGGGATCCCCGGGGCCCGAAGGTCGGGCAGCCGGCAGGGTTCCGCCATGGACGATGGCGGAACCGTCACGGAGTTCCGGAGACGGAACTCTGAACGGCCAGGCCCGGAGGATCACGGGGCAAGGAAAAGTTTAGGCTACATTCAGATAGCCAAGGGAAGCCCGGAACCCAGAGGGTGGGCGGCAGATGCGACTTCGCCGCGGGGGCCCCGCCCAGCCAAATGGCGGAAAAACGGCCACGGAACGCCGATGTCCGGGGCCCGAGTATAGAAATGGAGGACAACCTGGTTTCAATTCAACGGTCAAGGTGAGATCAGGGTCCGACCGTCGTGAGGCAGGGTGGCTTGGGCATTTTGGCGCGGCAAAATGCAACAGGCATTCCGGGGACGGAATCCCGACGACCCGGGCCCGGCAAGGAGAACCGCCGCCGGCATGATACCATACCCTACAATGGGACGGTGAAAGAGGGGACCGGGCCCGAGAGGACCGGTCGCCCTGCGCGAAGAATGGCCACGCGAGGGGAAAGCCCCAAATCGGTGGGGAGGGCCATTCCAATGGGTTTAGGAGATTTCTAAAACATGGGTAAGGGGCACCATGGGGTGTTCTTCTATTTTCTTCGTTTTGACCATTTATTTAATTTATTAAATTTCCCCAAAATGACAAAAATTCACTGGAGGGCAGACGGTGACGACTTACCTCGAAAACGCTAAGTGGGGAGGCGCAAAATTCACCAAGGATCGACGGAGTGCGGTTGATGGCCACGGTCATGACGCTATCGATCGTGATGTGCTCCGGATGCTCGGCTCTGCAATTCGCTTCAACTCGGATTGTGATAATGATTTTGGCGGGCTGGGCATTATATACCCCAGGTGCCATTAATGCGCTCATTAATTGTAGGTATGGACGCGCCAAAAGTTGGTGGAATTTAAAATTGAGTCGGCGGCGGTGGCGGAGACCTCGGGGCCCGGTGGCCGGAAAGACGCGGAGAGATGGCCGCCGTTTGATTTTGCGATGACTTCGAACGGCCACGACGAATACAGACCCGGGGCCCGGATCCCTAGAAGCCGCGAGGGGTTCGCCGCCAAGATATTCACGCTGCATGGGTGACGGCGGCGCTGAGCAGCAACCCGGGGCCGGAAGGGCGGGCAGACGCCGGAGAGTCGCCGTCACCGATGGCGATCCCGGGACGGAAGTCCGGACACGGACTTCCAGGGACTGGGGCTCGAAGGGGTAGACGCCGCCAGGGAAATCTCCGATGAATTTTGAACGGAAAACGGCAGGGCGGGCTCCGAGGGGCGGAAAGACGCCCGGGGAACGCCGCAAAGGGTGGCGAACACAATGGGGAAGCCCGATAAGGGAACCCCAGAGGCCCGGGCCCGGAGGGGCCCAGGGCTGCCCAGAGCCAAAATCTCGAAGAGACTCTCGAGGCCCACGGAGGGCAGTAAAACCCCAAAAGCAAAGGCATGGTCGATTTATGATGAAACCTTGGAGCAACAGCGACCATGCGGAACATCAAAAAAAAGGGGCACACAAAACGAGGCAGCCCCAACAGACCTGACAAGGCGAAGGAAAAGAGGGTTCCCGTTCCGAACGGGGCGTGTGTGCTGAGGGCACAACAAATGGCGACTCTGCTGGAGAACGCTCCAGAGCATTCTAGGGATAAATATTCATTCAGGACCCAGAATCTCTGGTTCCGCAGACCAGGAGCGGCTTCCAAGGATGAATTCGAGAGAACGAGATCCTTAATTGGGTCAGCTTACATGGCATTTCGAGAGTGTGTGTGAAGTGGGTTCATTCCTTTCCTAGGGATAGTAACCAGGGTTATTGCTTTAACCGAGTGAGCTACATAAGTTGCCTAACACCAAAAGTAACCTGGACATTGCCCCGCTGCCAGTCAGGTGTCCATAGCCCCGGCGGAGTTGTCGCTACAATCTCATAGATATTGCTCTACTGCCGGCCGGGCATCCATAGCCCCGGTAGAGTAACCCGAACACCCATACAATCATTTATTTTCTTTTTTCAGCATTTCCTTTTCAGAGTTTCTTTTTGCTTTGATATTTCATTTCTCTTTTACCATTTAATTTGACTGGATAAGCATTGAAGCCTACAATGGGTTTGAGACTGCAGTGGTCACTGGAGTAGACTTAAAAAAATTCACTCACTTGGGTGTCATAACAACCATAGTATGGTCCTTTAGAATTTATCATTATGTAATTTGTGCGAGATCTGAGATGCAGGTAAGAAGATCTGGCGAAGGGTCAAGTTCTGAGCAGAGTTCAGACAAGGAAATCATTCGCAGACAGCTTTGCAAAGACCAATAGTCTAGAGTGAATGTTTAGCCAAAGAACACAAAGAGTGGAGAGCAAAGTGAACCGCTTGTCAGGAAAGCACGGCCACCGCAGAGGAGCAGGAAACACCTTCCGAAACAAAACTACCGGGAGGGAGAAAGCAAAAAGGCGATGCAAATAGAAAATAAACAAGCAAGAAAGCAACTATCCTAACCTATGTACAGGTATTTACAACGAAGAGCTCGAAGGAGCTCAAGCATAGAAGTAATGCTTCAGGTGCTACCCGTTGACTGGCAACGGAACATTCTCACCGATTAAAGTCTTTAAGCGGAAGGCATTATCTCCCAAAATCTCATCTATCTGGAAGGGGCCAAGCCAAAGCTTGTCAAATTTGTTGTGTCCCCCTTTCTTCTCATGGGCCTTGTCCCAATATAGGACCAAATTTGAAATTCTAAAGGCCTTGATTTTGGCTCGGCGGTCGAACCATCTCTTAACTACGCCCTGATGCTTGGAAAAATTTTCTATTACGTGGTTTTGGACTTCCTCTAAATGTAAGAGCTCAGCTAGACGAGCTTCCCTACGATCTCCCCCCTCATAAAAATCATTGATGAACTGAAGAGTAGGAATCTTCAGGTGGATGGGAAATATAGGCTCTAGGCCGTAGACGAGGTGGAACGGAGAATTGCCAAGAGAAGCCTTGTGGCAGGTGCGATCAGCGCAAAGGGAAAAACGGAGCTGGGTATGTTAGTCCTTGGGATTCCTATCTAGCAGCTTCTTGATCACAGTAATCAGATTTTTATTTGTGGACTCGGCAAGGCCATTGCCTTGAGGGTAGTAGTTGGATGAGAATTTGAGGGCAATCCCATAGTCAAACGCCCAGCTAGCAAATTTTAATGAAGCAAATGTAGGTCCATTATCACATACCAAAGCATACGGACAACCAAAGCGATTTAAGATGAAACTTTCTAAGAAATTAGTAACTACTTCAGTTGTGTAATGCTTACATACTATTGCTTCCGTCCATCTAGTACAATAATCAGTAGCAGTAAGAATGTACCTGTGTCCCGCAGATGATGGAGGGCTTACCAGACCGATAAAGTTGAGACCCCATTGCGCAAAAGGCCTTACCTCCAGCACGGGCTGCAGCGGGACAGAAGCATTCCTCTCCCTTGTGGCAGCGGACTGGCACATATGACATGAACGAACATGGCAATGGGCATCTTTGAATACAGTTGGCCAATAGTAACCTGCCCTTAGTATTTGATGTGCCGTAGAAGAACCCGAGCCATGGCCCATACCAAATTTATTGTGAAACTCTTTCAAGACACGTTATGCTTCTTCCTGGCCAAGGCATCTTAGATAAACGCCCTCATGATTCTTCTTATAGAGAATGGAACCCTGTAACATATAACTATTACTTTTCAATCTCAGGGCCCTCTTCTGGACTCCTTGCAGATGCGGCGGACACTTATGATTCAGCAGATAATAAATGACATCTTGGTACCATTCTCTCGGGGAGACATCTTCAAGCTAGTATTGTTGTACTGTGAGTTCAGGTCCAACCTCTGCTGCTGTTTCGGCCATTGTACGGGTGAGTGCCTGCCCTCTTACCAATTTCATTAGTTGGATTTCCATATCATACTCTTGTAGCAGGGTGACCCACTTAGCCCTTCGTTCGCCCAATTCATTTTGCATGAGCAGCGTCTTGACTGCTGGGTCGGGGACAATGGCGAACACCTTGTTGCGTATAATGTAGTGTCTAAATTTCTTTACTCCCCTGACGAGGGCGTACGCCTGCTTTTCTATGTTGTGGTAACGCAATTCAGCATCTTTGAAGGGGGCACTGATGAAGGTGATCGGATGCTCGTTTCCTTCGTCGTCCTTCTGGGTCAACATGCTAGCATAGGAGTGCTCTAAAGCAAAGGAGTAGATATAGAACGGCTTTAGATAATCTGGGCTAACCAACACAAGTGCCTCAGCAATGGCCCGTTTGATTTCTTTGAAGGATTGTTTGGCGTCCGACGTCCATTCAACTTTGGCGTCTTGTTTGAGTATGGCATTGAGAGGTTTGACAATTTCCACGAAACCTGTGATGAATTTTTGGACAAAGTTGATCTTTCCGAAGAAAGATTTTAATTCCTTCTTGCTGCCCGGGGGCTGAATCTTGAGTAGGGACTCGATGCGCTCAGGATCAATGGAGATTCCTTGTTCCGAAATGATGTGCCCGAGCAGCCTGCCTTCAGTCACTCTGAAAATGCACTTCTTGGGGTTTAGGGAAACCCCGAACTCCCTGCATCTCTGAAATACTTTACATAAATCAGAGATGTGATCACCCCGCTTCTTAGAGAATATGGTCAAATCATCCATGTAGACAATTATGCATTTTCCAATTAGGTCTTTGAAAGCGATATCCATGGCGCGTTGGAACGTGGCACTGGCGTTGATGAGTCCGAACGGAATTCTTCTATATGCGAACGTTCCCCACTTAGTGGTGAACGCTGTCTTGTGACGATCCTCATATTGCACCATTAGCTGATTGTACCCAGAGTATCCGTCGAGGAAGGACATCATTTGGGAGCCGTTAACGATTTGCAGCACCTCATCCAGTGAAGGCACTAGATAGTTGTCTTTCTCCGAGGCGCGATTAAGATTGTGGAAATCCATGCACAGCCTAATCTCTCCATTCTTTTTCCTAACCGGGACCAAGTTAGCCACCCATGTGGAATGCCTGACAGAAAAGATGATTCTTTCCGAAAGCAACTTTTGTACTTCCTTGTAAACAACAGGTTCCAGCAGGGCATTGACAGGGCGCTGCCGCTGGCGGAATGGCCTCACTTCGGTCTTGAGAGGGATGGTGTGGGTAATGACAGAAGTGTCGTAAGTTTTCAAATCTTCATAACTCCATGCCACCACGTCATGGTATTTTTGTAACGCATCCGTGATCCCTCTCTTTTCCTCCGGCGTGCACACTTTACCAATAAAAACATTCTTGATCTCCTCGGCTGTTCCAAGGTTGTGTGTGTTGCACTGGTTACTGATGGCCTCCTTTTTTGTTTGCTGATTCTGATCTCTGATTTGATCCAAATCAAATATGTGTTCCAACTGAACCATACCTCTGGGGATTATGTTGGTTTTAAGGTTGATGACCCCTTTTATGTCTAATTCAGCTTCCTGTAAATCAGTTTCATCGATTATTTGAGCTGCGAAGACGTCAGAACTTGTGATGAACTGGAGGATATGCTTGTCGTCATTGAAGACCTGCAGGTGAGTAACATTATCTGGGACTAATGGTGTGGATGTTAGCTCAACAGTGAATTTCTTGAGCCCAGACAAAGAGAGGGGCTGCAACGTGCTAGCTGCTTGAGCCAAGGCATCAGCTGTGTGATTCTAAGCATGAGGGATCAATTGTATGTTGAACGCATCTAGGCCCTCTAGGAGACCCCAAACCTTGTGCCTGTAATTGGTGAGTCTCTGATCATGGCAGGAGTATAACTTCCTGACTTGCTTGACTACAAGTGTGGAATCCCTGAAGACTTGCAGCGCTTTCACATTTTTCTTTAAGGCCATAAGAAGGCCAAGGACCATGGCCTCGTATTCTGCTACGTTATTGGTGCAATAAAACTGCAATCAGTGGGTAGCGAGAAATGTCTTACCCATTGGACTGATGAGTTTGATCCCCGCTCCAGCTCCTTGCCTTGACTTTGATCCATGAAATTGGAGCGTCCAACATGTGGAAGATTCCTTATCTTCAGGTCTGATTGAGCTTCTATTCCCTTTTAGATGGACGGCGGGCCTTATGATCTTAGGGGAGTTTTACGGTTTAAGGCGGTGATCAACAGGCGGTTCTACTGGTGTCCCCTTTGGCGTTTCTGTTTGGGGGGCAGCTAATTTTTTAACATTGGCCACTGCTGCTTGGCATAGGCAACAATTAAATTCAGAGTGGGTAGCATTATGGACCCTGCACCAGTTTGGCAATAAAAGATCCTGGAAATTCATTCTAGCTCCTAGACTGAGCTGATCTCTTGTGCATTTTCCCATGAACTCCTGGAAGCCATTGAGTAATCCCCAGTCATCCTCCTTACCTAGCTCATTATCTGCTTCTATTAATGTTTCAGTATCTGGGGGCATTCACATGGAATCCGCCGGTGGACTGCACAATACCAGCAATACTTCATCTGTACGCTCTTTCTGAAGCTCAAGCTCATTTTAGTAAGCAAAAGGGCGATAATTCCCTAAATCGATCTCGGCGAACAATACCTCGCTGATATTGTTGTATTCAGTGATCATATACTTCATACGGGGTTCACGGTCGATACGAATCTGATTTGGCAGCCCCTTCCATGGTAGCCACATGTGAGAAAGATCTGTGGCGGTGTATCCATTCAGCGCCTTGGTGAACTCCCTTCCCAAGATGATTCCATATGCATTGGGGATGTCGGCCACTTGGATGTCAATGACCTGCTGTATCCGAGGGTCTACGGCAACCTGCATGGGGATGCCGTTTATTTTTCCCACGATGTTGATCTCTATTTTTTCCAGCTGGGTCACCTTTCTCTTTGAAGGCGTGGGGGTGATTCCAAGAGCCTTGCATACGACCAAGGGCATGACGTTGGCAGACGCTCCTGAATCGAGCAAGTAGTTGTGCAAGTTCTTTCCAAAGATCCTAATGGTGGTCAGAAAAGGGGGAGTTTCTGGTCTCCCTTGGAGGATGCCTATAGGTGTGTCCATTTGAGCTACCTGACCCTTGTTCCTATCATTGGTCATATCCCTGGTTTGCTTATATTGCTGATCCTTAGAAAACTGCCTGTGGCCCTTTCTAGCTCTTTTTCGGTTCACCTACTTGCTGACTGGTTTACGGAGGCATCGTTCCTTCCTCCAGTATTCTCCCGTATCTCAGGTTCTTTCCTAGGCTCTTCAAAGGTTACCCTCTTAGCTGGGGTCTCTTGTATCGTATTAGAGGACGGAGTCCCATTCAGAACCCTGAAGAAGGCATGCCTTACGGTAGGAACTTTGAGTAATTCGAAGGCTGACAAACTAATTTTTACCTTCTTAAACTCTTCTGCCACATATTCGCCCATCTGCTTGATTTCAGGACTAAAAGCTTGGCCTATAGCAGAACTAGGGGTTTGAATCTTGGTTTGCCCAGGCGGATTTTGGGGTTGGCCCTGAGGCTGACTTTGTGGTTGGTTTTGGGATTGATTCTTGTTGAGATATTGGGCGGGTATATGAGGGAGCCCCGGGTTATTGCTGGCATTTGGATCAGGCGGGGTGGCGAAGTTGTTTGGTGGGATAGAAGTTATGAAGGGTCCACCCGCTTGCCTATTTCTAAGGAAGTAGGGGCTAGATCGTTGATGGAACATGTGGACCTCATCCACAAATGGTTCCTCTTCATCCACCGAACCATTATCTACTGAATCAAAAAGCTGAGCCAAACTTTATTCATTACTTACCTCTTGCGCTTTCTCATCCTCAACAGGAGCAGGCTCAGCTTCGGGTTCGTTGCAGTCGCCTCGCGGAAACAGTGCTTGATTGACCACCAGACACGAAGAATCGTAGGGCTCAGATGGGACGATGTCCCTGCAGTTGGCATTGTCGACTGCATTTTGTACCTTCACCTGGAAGATTTCAGCAGCTGTCTGGAACTCGGGACAATCCAGCTCAGAATGCCTGCTGGTTTTGTGAAGTCGGAACCATCCAGACAGGGCTGCCTCGGCCAAATATACACCGCTGGATGTTTTGTCGTTGCTTGCCGGTTGATCAAATGGCATGGAAACACCACCGTTGTTGGGCCTGGTGTTCCACGTGCGATTTTACCTTTGAGCAGGTCTTCTTTCTGTATTTTGATTGAAATTCTGCCCCCTCTCATAATTCTGCCCCGAGGAGGGGCCTACTTCCCGATTATCTCTGTTGTCTCTATTGTCTCGAGACTCTCGACTGTCCCTGTTAAGGTTGGCTTGAAAATTACGTTGCGAGGCCTGCAACTGATTATTCTGGTTCTTTAAATGCGTCATCTCCGTGGACATTTTCTTGATCATCTCCATTAGTTCTTCTAGTTTATCCTTCTTGGTCGCACTTCCAGGCGACGGGGCTGAATTTTGGAGAAAAGTGGGCGGGGTCGCCGGCTGATTTTGATAGGCTAGAGGAAAATCTGGTCCCGACAGGTACAATGGTGCCTGGGGCTATTGGAAATACGCCTGTTGTTGCGGAGCAACCTGGGAATAGTTGTACTGCTGCTGGGGTTGCAAATAGGAAGTCGCGGGAGGTGCATAGTTCAACGGCTGCCCCGGATGGGGAACCATAGGCAATTGAGGCACCTGGCTCATCAGAGGGGTTTGGTGAGCAAACGCCTGATTAAGCCCCTGAATCTGCATTGGGTGGGCAACAGGCCCTAAAGAGGGCAACGGGTCAGAGATATTTTGTCCCAAATCCGCACTTGTGACAACGGCTTCTACATAGGTGGCCAGTAGGGTAGCGGGCGGCAGGCGCATCCTTTTTACCAAGGCCGACGTGAGGTTGTCCAAGGCCGCGTAATAGACTAGGAGAGCTGCGGCATCATTATGGACGTACGGATCATGAAGCCTCATGTGAGCCCGATGGAAACAGTCATTGAAGGAGCCGATAGGTTCGTTGACCTCCCTTCTGATAGACATGAACTGTTGGTAAAGGTCTGCGGGGTTGACAGGGATCTTGTATTTCTACAGAAAGGCATTCTTCATCAGGTTCCATGAGGTGATGGATCCCCTCGGCAGATTAATGTACCAGTAGAAGGCATCTTCCCCCAGTGAATGCGGGAACAGGCGACACGCAACGTCCTCGTGGTCCACTTGCATTTCGGTGATCGTCGTTTTGAATATCTTGATATGCTCCTCGGCTGTCCTTTGCATGTCGCGTGGATGGAACTTCAAACAAAAGCCTTCCGAATTCTTGGGCATATCATTGTAAACGAAAAAATGTATCGGCGAAGGGTTATGCGCAAGCCAAGCCATGGGGGGGCGGAGGTGGCACTTACTGTTGGAGGACAGGAATTTGGGGCTGTATTGGTAATATAACCACAATGTGGGGCTGCCCTTGAGCTATGGCTGTCTTGACTGTGCCTTGGGCTGAAAGGGCCGGGAGGGGAGCGAACCCCTAGCTGCCGGAGGTAGAATGTGCAAATGTTGTTTGAGATGGTTGGGTGGAAGATGATGGCCAGCCAAATGAAGGTGGGGGTGAAATGGAGGCGGATGGAATGGAGGAAGAGGAAGAGGCGGTGCTGCTTCCTTGTGCTCGTTTTTCCCTCGTGGGAGGCTGCAACTCTTCAAATTCTCCCTTCTTTGGTGTTGATCGCAAAACTCTCTGGAATCTCTCTGGGGAGAATGATCCGATCCGATCCAGCTTTACTTTCTCTTTCGACTTAGTATTTTCGCCAAGGCCCTCCTTCTAGCGCCAGTTCTGTAATGAATCTTGGCCATTCATTTAACTTTTGGAAAACTATAAATAGAGGACTCCCCTCATTTGCAAAAGTGAGAGTTGAGTTGTTGTAAAGGCATGCTGCAGAAATTTATAAGAAATATCATTGACTTGGTGTATTTCCTTGATTTCTCTCTTGTCATTTGATTCATTCTCCAATATTAGATGTTTAGCTTAGATTTCATGGCTGTTTAGTTGGCTGTTTGCTGTATTTAGTTGAATCTTAGGAATGCTGTTTGGTGTTTGTGAAAATTCCTGCGTTGTTGATGATCCCTTAGTCCATACCTTTTGCTGTTTGCTGAAGGTAGATAGCTGTGCAAAGTTAGCCTGGACTTGATTTGAAGCTACCCCAAACATTTATCTTTAATTCATGCATGTATATGGTGGATGAAGGATGAAATATCTGCAGCCCTTAGAAGATAGCACAATTTCCATGATACTGTGAAATCCCTGGTTAAGTGGGATATTGTTTGAAGGATTATCCATTGCAGGAACTCCATTGTCACTGTTCGCAGTGAGCTTCAGACTTAGGAACTTCTCCTTCCCTTCGCCCTTTTTCACTTTTTTTTAGAAACTGAACAATACCAAGGTTCATTGCACATTGTAAAGCCAAATCTAACAACTAGATGGAGTTCAAGATTGTTGTTTGAACCTGCAGCCAGCATATAATTATCTTTATCCTAAGAATTCTTTTTCGAAGATCCAACTTCATGCTTTATGTCCACACTTTGTATTCTATGTAAGACCACCTTGTGATTCCAGCAAATCACATCAAACTGCTGAGGTATCTAAGCACTGTCATGACCTGACACCCAAGAGACCTTGGGATAGTGTTCTGCAATCCGATTGTGGGAGATTGTCTTTCAAGAGAGGTAGTGTACCTATACACTGCCTGTGTTGAGAAGTGCATAAAAACACCATCAACAGACTTTTGAATCAATCTCAAAATCAATAGTCAATCCATTCATCGTATTCTTCTATCTTTACTAACAATTCTATCTAAGCATCAAATCTATGTGATCTACATCAAAATATACATAAGGCTACCTAGAGTCAATCATTGTCTATCCATCATGAAATCTATCTACATAAATATTTGTGCTATCACGACAACAATCCCTCTTCCACTGGGGCACAGTGGGGCATCTATATCATCTCATGTTATTAATGCTCATGTTATTTAATACAATCCCTATTGATGCTCATGTTATTTAATACAATCCTTGCATTGTTGTGAATCCTCAAAAATGTCATCAATCAACCAATAAGATTGACCAACTTTAGCTTGGATATCAACATCTCAAAGAGATCATCGATATCCATTTTAGATCGTCATCAGCATCAAAATCAACATTGGAATCAACATCAGTCTTTGAACCAATGCAATGAACATTGCTTCAAAGAGGGGAAAAATGTAGACACTTAAAAATGTCTCAATGAATCACAATTGCTAACTAACATCATTTCGTCCTAAAACCCATCCTCTTTTTGCTTGTTTAATTAAACAAGCCTAATTATTTAAATAAATGCCTCATTTTCACCTATTAATCTAATTGACCTAATTGGGTTAATTCACCCCCTCTCACACTAACATTTAATCTGATTTAATTAAATAATTCAAATTATTTAATTTTAACCCTAAGTCCTATTATTTAATTAAATAACCTAAACTATTTAATTAAATATCATATTTGCATCTCCCTTTCATTAAATAAATCAATAATTTAATGAATATCCTTACATTCCTGATTTTGCACATTCAAATCTAGTTTTAATTAACTAAATTGCTAATTTCCCTCTCATCCACTTGCATAGGGAATATTCCAAATGAATATTCTCCTATTTTTCTGCAAAAAAGAGGTAATGATTACTCCAAACAAACATTGAAACAACTTTTTAAAGTTATTGCAAAGTGTGTTTTTTTGCATGATTGTGAGCCCTTGATCTTTTCTTTATCCATGTGATCTTTGATTCTCATCCATTGATGATAATCCTTGATCCATGTTTCATCCTCCTTTCATTTGTGACCATTGATAGATCAAATCAATCTCATCCATTGCTTTTTCATTTGATCTCCATTAAATCAATTATTTAATGAATATCATATAAATCCATTAATTTGCATGGTTAAAACTTTATTTTAATTATCAAATTACTAATTCTCCCACTTGCAAGGGAATATTCCTCATTTGTTCATTCCTCCAAAAGGGAAATATTTCCATGGAATATTCCTTTCCCTTTTTGCACAATTAAAACTTTGTTTTAAATTGCAAAGTATCCTTTTTCCTCAACCATGAGAATATTCCAAAGAATATTCTCTCTCCTCTAATCATTTGAAAAAGGGATATTCTCAGTTAGCTTCTTGAGTGAGCTAAACTTGTGACTTCTTGAGAAAGTTACCTTGTGCCCTATGTGTAGGTCAAAAGTGTGTTTGTTTGGAACAAAAGAGAACCCTTGATTAAATCTCATTTTACATTCTCACTCATTGATGAGAATCCATGATCCATGCCTCTTCTTTCTTTCATCCTTGACCCTTGATTAATATTTTTGATCTCAACCCTTCATTTCTCATTTTCTTTCCTATAAATAGAACACTATTTGGAGGCAAATGAATCCATCTTTCAAATGCAAACTTATGCTGGTCAATTCACTTACACTCACACTCATACTTTACTCACATTTATCATATTTCAGTTCATTTTTAGTTGCATATTAGCTTTAATCTTCCATTAATGGCTTCCATGATAACATAGATGCATACATTTAGCTTATTTGATTTTTAGGATTTTAATATTTTTAAACTTGCATACATTTAGAGTAGATTTGCATACACCCATATCAATATTATTATTCTATGGGAAGGAAAGCCTTAAACTATTGTTATTAATATTTTTTTTTCATTGTCTATTCATTAATCATTTGTAGAAGAAGAAAATTTACATGAAACAATTTTGATATTTTATAAGTCAAATGTAGGTGTTAAATAATGAAATCAAAGTATAGTTGTTAGGGAGAATGATCGAAAATACTACTTTCAATGACTATCTTTTTATTAATTATTTATGTTAATATAAATAAATTATTAATCAAATAAATTTGATTAAAATTAATATTTAATTATCCTTTTTCTTTTTTGATGAATAGACATCTATATCTTTACAATTTTAATAGAAAATAATGTAATAAATCATGTTTAGTCACTATATTTTTATTTTTTTATTTTAACTAACATTTTAAATGACACTTCAAAATAATTTATTCTTTTTTTTGATAGGTAAGGTGAGATTTATATTGATATCGAAAAGGATTTTACAAAATTCAGGCCTAGACTATTGGCAACAAAGATCACCATTACAACATCCATTTAACCAAACCAAACCAAAAAGACCACACTAGGTCAGAACTAGCCAACCACGCATAAAAAGACTACCCCAAACCATTCAAACTGGAAAAAAAGGAAACTTACATTCGGACTAAGACACAGACATTTAATCAATGCCATGACCATCAGCAAACAAAATCCCAACCCACACAATTACCGATTATTCTTCTGAGCAAACAACCAGAACTCATATTTCCAAGCAAAGTTTGAAACAACAACCAAGTGATACTTCTTCCTTAGAAATTTGGTCCCCAGAGAAGGAAACTAATAGCACTCCACTAGGGCCATGCCGCTTAAGTCAAGAAGGAAAGGATAGTACTTTACCAGGGCATACGGGTCCTCCAAAAGCGCAAGGTCATGAGGGCAAGGAATTCCTTTTCCAATCAAAGCCACAACCAGTGTTTTCTCTAAACCCACCAATAAAACCCTTGCTAGCCACACACTTAACTGCTGCAAATGTGAGATAATCCAGATGGAGAATAATCTGACTCGACAGAGAGAGGTTACCGGACCAAGGAATGCCATTTGCCTCTTTGAGCTCCTTAGTTGAATATGAGTGTCCATATCACCAGTCTCTAGTTCCTTGGCTAATGCCATTTGCCTCTTTGAGCTCCTTAGTTGAATATGAGTGTCCATATCACCAGTCTCTAGTTCCTTGGCTAATGCCATTAGCCTCTTTGAGCTCCTTAGTTGGATATGAGTGTCCATATCACCAGTCTCTAGTTCCTTGGCTAAAACTAGCAGAATGAATCTTCCCATACGAAGCGTAGAAACATGCCATGATTTGGCCAAGAGAAAGATGTCAATGGTCCAATGCAAAAGTGCCTAGAAAACCTAACCCATCACCTTAAATGATCAACTTGGGTGGCGAGCCAAACAAGGTATGAGGAAAAGCCGGTGAAGAGACTTGAAAGAACATTTCAAGTGATGGTAGAGAATAATGGTAGCACCCTCTCGTAGAAGGCTCTAGAACGTCACCATTGTCTAAATAAGCACACGCCTAGCCACACCCACACAACCTTTGAGGGGTGGCATCCACCCAACCGCCCACCAAACTATTTTATTCTTAATAAAATAACTCAAATTCATTTCTACTAATAAAAAGAAATACTAAGTCAACCCATATTATGTAATTATCTAAAAATGAATATTACAAGTAAATATATATATAAAGTAATACATCAACAATGAACTTCATGTTTGCAAATTCATTAGTTCATGGAAGTATCAAAATACTAATAGATATTAATATTGAAATATAGATAAATTTGAAGGTATATAAGTGTAATATAAAATTTAAATTATGTTTGTTTATTGCAAAAATAAAGTTTAGAATAGAAAGTTGGACATGTATAAAATGCAAAAATAAAATTTACAAATAAATTGTTGAAATAGAAAATTAAAATGATATAAATAGGGAAATGATTCTCTAGAGGTTTTTTTTATGCTAGATGTCCACATTCCCACAATATCATCTAAAATGTACTTTCTTAGTCTAGATTTTGTGCTATCATTTAGACACATCAAGAAAGTCAAGTTTCTGTGTGAAATCAAAAATACATCACAAATAAGACTATAATTTACATAAAATAAAAGTATGGTAATACTCTAATAAAGTATAATCCATGTTTGTGAGGATAACAAATAAGGCATCAAAAGAAATACCAAATCAAATACCTGATTCTTCATACAATGTTCTTAAAGCATAAAAACCCCCTTTTAAGAAAAGAATAGTACTAAATCTCTGTTTGTTAAATTGTAACAGCACTATATTCGATAGATATCTTACACAAGGAATTCGGGTACTGTAATATAATGCATACCTTCTCCGCTGGTGGGCGGGGAACTACTTTCAGAATCTAACCGTTGTTTTCTCTTGGTTCTTGCATTTTTATTTTTGAACCAGTGGAATACATTACTTTCTTCTACATCCCCATATGCTTGGAGCAGTTTAGTAATCCTCGGAATGTCGTCTGTATCAAGATTTTCCAATCCAGCGTTGAAGCTGTCGTCTAAAATATCCCATTGGACCGGATGGTGATGCCATCGTGCCCTTCGCTGGGTGTTTTCCAGCATCGCCAGAGATGACGATGTTCCTGTTTCAAAATAAAAATTAAAAAATATTAAATTAAATTGGTCAGCGATGAAAAATTTTAGGTTAACTTGGTCAGTATAACTGTGAGGGTGGTGGTATGTTTCTTAATTATACCGTCCATTAAGATTAAATCTTTTGTATGATATAGGGGATAAGATTTGGCCAATTCCTGTTGGAACCCATTTAAATCTCAACTCTGCAGGAAAGATAAAAAGGGGAAAAAAGAGAAAGAAGCTCACAGTAAACTGTCTCCCTCAATAAACAAAGCAAACAACAAGAGAGAAGCTCTCAATTGCAGAGAGAGGAAATAAGATTAAACAGCGGATTGTGGCTTGCTTGTTATGCTCCATGACATCATTATATACACACCACAAATCACATGCATTGCAGTAAATCTCGGGGAATTGGTCAAAGGAATGAGTGTGGTAATGGAGGGTCAGTAAATGAAGAGGACATTCAGTTACTGATTTCCTTGCATCTGCAGATTTATAGTATTTATGGTGTTCCAGCTCATGTTATGTGGATTGCTCATCTATGAATTAAGAATTAAGTATCTTTTTATTTGGTGGGGTAATTGTAAATTTTTTATTGAATGTCAGTTTGGTCTTGAAATTAAGAATTTTGTGCTCTTTTATTTGGTTGCGGTAATTGTCAATTATATATTGAATATTAGTTATCTCATGAAATTAATTTTATTCTTATTTTTTTATTCAGATCAATTAGGGGAGAAGTCCGAGTTAGCACCACCCATTGAATTACCCCCACCTCCATACTCACTTAAGTCCCCCGAAAAAAATTCACTTTGATCCATTAAAAAACTTTATTTTATTGAATAAATAATTACAAAAACACCAATGGCTGCTCAGTAAGTGCTAAAGTGAATGAAACCTATTGACTTTTGAGTGAATTTGAATGATAAAACAACTATAATTGATTGAAATTATAGCGAGTAGATATTGGGACATTAGGTGGTGATGACCGGACGACACCTGTAAAAGGTGACTTTGGGACATTAGGTGGTGATGACCAGACTTTGGGACATTAGATGGCGATGACCGGACGACACCTATAAAAGGTGACGTTTTGACGATTCTACGGTTGCACGAAGTTAGCCCTGGCGGATACTGGGTCTTATCAATAAACTTATAAAAAATGATTAAGTGAAGTAATGTAAATAATATCGATATAAATATATTTTATTTGATGAAAACATCAAATTTTAAATAAAATTTAAATTAGAAAAAAAAAAACTTTTAAAGAGCTAGATCCTCTCCAACCCACCCAACTAGAATCTCAAATAAAATAATTTAAATTTTAACAGTTAAAGAGCTAGATCTTGCCACCCACCCAATTAGAATCCTCCCCCTCTTATGTGGATTTCTCATCATTAGAGAATTTTCTATGTAGCTTTGCTTAAGGGAAATAGAATTCTGTGCCTTTTTATTTAGTGGGATAATTGTCAAATTTATATTGAATGTCAATTGGGTCATGAAACTAAGAATTTTGTGCTCTTTTATTTGGTTGTGGTAATTGTCCGTTATATATTGAATATTAGTGTTCTGGTACAATTACTTTTATTCTTATTCTTATTGGTTCCTTTTTCAGGTTCATAGCTTTGAATTCTTATCAATCCATTTTTCTAACTCAAAAATTATTTTTATTCTTATAAAACAAATTAAATTTTAACACTTAAAGAGCTAGATCCTCCCACCCTCCCCTTCTGCCCAACTAGTCTAACTAGAATTGGATGGGAGGGAATAATATAGTTCAGAAAATTATAGTTCCGAGTGGGAAGATATAGTTGGTGGACCATAATTCTAGTTTGTGAGTAGCAGAATTAGGGAGTAACATGAAATAAAAAGAACACGACTATTATAAATTTTATTAAAAGATAATGTTACAATTTAATTATGGTATATTTTTTAATATTTTGAATTTAATTATGGTATATTTATGTCCTTATTATCTATGTTTCACTAATCATAATATAGATGATTTTTTAATTTTTTAAATAATATATTTTTCTTAAAAATTAAAGGAAGTTTTTTTTTTTTGTTATGATATAAAGAAATCAATTATTTATTTATCTATTTGATAAAATAGAAGAGCTATTTAAATTTATCATTAAATTAAGGTCATTCATTTTTCTCAAAAATATCAACATTCCATAAACTTCTCTACATATCTTCTTTTAGTCTTATAATAAAATATTCCATCATCTCTCTATTTGAAATATAATTTCAATACTTATTTTCTTTAAATTAATTTGAAATTTCTAATTAATAGCAACTTATATCTTAATCCTTTTCTTGAATTAAATTATGTTAACATTTGCTACTACTTTATTTTACACAAACCAACATTAATATAAATAACCATACCATTTAAAAATTGATATGTATGTAATTTGAGATGAATAAAATTGCAAAAGATCATTAAAAACATTAAAGTAAAGAAATTTAAAATCAAAATCATTATTATTTTATAAAAATAAATATTAAATTACTTTTATTAGTCTTATTTAATTAATAATTTTTAAAATAAAAATTTACATGAAACACATTAGATACTTTTGAATCCAAATGGAAGTGTTAAATAATTTTAACAATTATTTTTTTATGAGATGATGATGAGGAGCAAATTGAAATGGAGGGGGACCAAACGAATGATAATCTTTTAATACTGATGATTCTAGAATGGATCATATGAAAATTTGAATAAATAATTTGTAGGTACAGATGGACGACATGGAGAAAGCCATGGTCACACTGATGAAGGTGATTATAGGATGATGTGAAGAGAAATGTTTGGTGTTGTTTTTGGAGAAACAAAAATAACAAGGAAGCTGAAAAAACTGGGGAAGTCCAATGAGTTGAAGGTGCTTGATGATTCAGAGGAACCTACTAGAGGCAGTATATCTCCCTCATTGGTGAATATGGGGGCTTGCTGAGAAAAACCAATTAATGACTTTCTCTTTTGTTGCTGTTTAATGAATGCTCTCCTTTTTTTGTTTTTTGCTTCAAAATTCCATATAGGACTACTTGGTAGATGGTGGATTTGATTAATGCTGTACGTAGCTTTAAGTACTATAGTAGTAACTTCATGTTTTTGATTAATTATGGTTGGTCTATGGTTATGGTTATGATATATGGCCTACTTACCACCCTATGATGCTGGTAGGTGGTTTCGTTTCACACCTTGTTTCTTTTCTTTTTTTACTCATGTGGTTGTAACCATGGGATCAAGGCCCTTTCCCTGCTTATCTAATAAAAACAATTTTTTTTTATGAAAGAATATTAAAAATACCACCTTAAAATATTATTTTTTATTAAATATTTTATGCTAATTTAAATATGGTAACTATTCTTTATTAATGTCAAATAAATAATAGGATATTGAGGCCATCTCTTATTTCATGATATACCATTACATTATACAAATATTCTCAATAGATACAATATAGTTTCCATGTGTAATTTTTTTGGTAATTTAGTTTAAAGATTTTTTTATATTTTTTATTTTATTGATATTATTTTGTATATAATTTATATAAATATGTTTTTCTTGAAATTTATTTATTTTCTATTCAATAAATAATATTAATGATATAAATATTTTTATATTTTTCAAAAGAAATATATCATTAATTAATTTTTTTATGATATCAAAAAATAAATTATTTAATTCTCTCTTTAAAATGAACAAATCATTTAAATTTTTTCAAAATACTTATATTTATAATTTTTTTCATATATATATATATATATATATATTATTGGTAAGTGCTACCAAAGGGGATAATGCCCATTTACATTGATTTCAGGTGGCGAAACATGCCATAATACATTTAAAAACACATTAAAAAACACAACCCTTCCCATTTTACATTATTAGGTGATGGTAAATCACTTTCAGACTCCTAGCCAAACCCAACACCTAAGCTAGGCTGCTCTCACTGAGCCACGATAATCCTAAGACCATGTACCTAACAAATGCATGTATGTTGGAGTTTATGACTCTTGCTTTGTAAACTTCCCACGCGTTAGCCAATAAATTCTCATTTGCTTCCAAACACTACCTTAATGCCTCCACTTCATACACCTCTCCCTCATGCTCCACAACACCCATGCTAGTAGTGTCAAAGAAGAGCCTAAGGTGACTCACCAGACCATTCGTTTCCAGCTCCAAGCTCGCATTCGCCATAGCTTGGGCATTAGCCTCCACCACAAAACTCACATAGAGCTCCACCATCCTCTCCCAAGAGCTGAGAATGTCGCCCAATGACTCAATAACCACTTCATAGATCTTCCCATCGCACCAGTGCCTTTCCTCCTGGACCACCCTCCTCACCACATTCACTATCTCTTTCAACAACACTGTGTGATGAATTGGGAAGAGACGCCTACATTGCTCCATTAGAGTCTCTTCTGTGCACTTGCAACTTAGCCCAAAAAAGTGCACCATCCTTGCTTTCTGTTCAATGGCTCTGGCTCTCTGATTCTGCTTATGGGAAATCTATACAATTCTCCCCATTAGACATGGGAAAATATGACTTGTGAATAGAAAATTCTGCAGTGTCCAACCACTTTTCGGACTCTGAATCTGAACCAAATCTTTGACCAAATCTATCTTCTGTATCTAGCAACTTCCACCATGTGATTCACATACCTCAATGCCTAGTCATGGGCTCAAAGTTGCACCAAGGTAGTCACCTCAATGCCCTGAATTGTCCTAGTCTAAGATGGCCTGTAACCCCAGCCATCAATCCATGGAGGAATCAATGTACACTAAATTATCTTGAGATACTTCGTAATTAGCCACTAGACCCGCTACTTTATTTAGTTCCCTTTATACATGTGTGAAGTAGAATTCATTCAACTTTCCAAGAAGCATTTTAATCGTCCCAATCCAATTGTCAATTTTCCAATTTGGCAATATTTCTTGAGGAGATTGCCTGGATGCAGATTTGTGAATCGCCCTCTACTTCCACAACATCAATACCTTTCTGAATGCATAACTCCAAACCTAATGCCAAGGCCTCTATCTCTGCAATGTTGTGAGAAAAAATTCCCAAACATATTGACGCTGCCCACATCCATTGGCCACAATCATCTCTGATTATGTACCCAACACCAGCCCACCTGGGGTTGGCTTTGGCAGCCCCATCAAAATTTAGTTTCCATTTCAATCTCACCGTTTGCAACCAGTGCAATTCCTTCCTATTCACCTTACCAATCCTGAGTGCTGAGGGCTTGGGATTTTTGAGGTCAGACCAAACCTTCTGAATTTCTTCGACCCACCTTGTAAACCTTTCCTTAGGACCTATGCTATTTCTATTGTTTGTTGTCTCAATGATGGCTCCCTGATTTTTTGCAATAAGAAGATCGCCACTTAGAGATTCCTCCAAGAAGATCCGTTTATTCCTCTCCTTCCACAGATGACACATGACCAAAGATGGTGCCAATATCTAGATTCCATGCCAATAGCCATTCTTATTTGCAATCAGCTAGCTATTCAAAAAGTCCCAAAGCTTAACTTTCCTTGGTCCCTGGAGACAAAAGGCCCCTTGCAACCAATCCCAATAGGAGGCAGCCATAGGACATGTGAGAAATAGGTGATCGACGCCTTCCTCCTATTACTCACATAATATACATGTAGAAGGGCCAACAATCCCAATTCTTTTTAATCTTTCACCTGTAAGACAACGTTGATGAAGGGCCACCTAGAGGAAGGCACTAGATTTGGACAACACTTTCCATATCTTCTCCTCACTATGAGCTAATTATATACGGTATCCTAATTTGGCCAAGTATTCCCTAGACATAGCCCCACACCATATTATTGTATCCTCTCTATTGCTCAGATTAGTCATCCTATTGGTTAGCTCCTGAGCCACTTCCTCTTTCAATTCTTGCAGTAGCAACATAGAATCTACATATTTCCACTTGTAATGACCGCCTACTATATCATCACCTCGACACACATAGTTTGCTACCTTGGTTTCAAATTCCTCTTAAAGCTTGTCCACATATTGGCCCAAATTGAACATTTTTGTCAAAATTTTATGGCCATCCCAAGAGTCTATCCAGAATAGAGCCTTCCTACCATACCTAATTCCTCATGGAATGTGGCTGGTGATTAAGGACCTATAGTTTATAATGTACTTCCACACCGCTGATCCTCCTTCAATATTTTCTATTGTTAAGATTATAGAGGGCTCCCCGTTATCCAAATATTTGTTCTGTAGGATATGGCACCACATCTTATTAGGGTATTTGTACATCTACCAAACCAATTTGGTGCCCAAGGTAGTATTCTGGAGTCTAATCTTTCACAATCTAGCCTCACCATCCTCTATTGCTTTACATTCCATATCCCAACCTATGGGCGATATTCTTTTTTAATTCTTGGAGCGTTCCCATAGGAATTTCTTCAAGACCCTTTCCATGTCATCCTCTACCTTCGTAGGTGCTTTATAAGACAAAGTATATATCAGGATTGTAGACAATACCACCTTAGCCATTGTTATTCTCCTAGCCAATTTAAGCCAATTATTCTTCCATGCCATTTCCTTATTTCTACACTTGCCAATCACTTCATCCCAGTGCTTTGCTTTGCACATTCCATCAAAAAATTTCACCCCTAACAATTTTGCTGGCAATTTCCCTGCTTGAAATCCCAATATTGCAATGATGGCCTATTGGAGTGGCAACCTTGTATTGAAGAAATATATACATGATTTCTCCTTATTTATTTTCTGGCCCGATTGTTCTTCATAATTGCCAAGCAACCCTTTGATACATATAGCTTCAATTATACTTGCCTCTCCAAGTAGAGTGGTGTTATTAGCAAATTGTGAATGGGTAACCAAATCCACATTTGGAGCTACCAACACACCCTTCCATTCCAACTGCTAGCATCTATTTTTGATGGCACAACTTAAGGATTTAGCCATGATCGCAACTAAGAATGGTGATATGGGGTCACCTTGTCTGAGTCCGTTGTTGGCCTAAAAGAAACCATGTAGAGTCCCATTTAACAAGACAGAGAAATGGAAAGAGGAGATGCAAAAGAATATAAGTTTGTGCCATTGAATGTTGAATCCCAACTTCCATTACCTTCATAAGGAAGCCCCAGGATCATACTTTATCATATTCCTTACATATGTCCAATTTGATTATCATCCCTGCCACCCTGCTTGACTTAAGTGTATGCATGACCTCAAAAAGTAGTAGGATGCAATCGATGATTTCCCAACTAGGAACGAAACCATTCTATTATGTGGAAACTATCTTTCCCAACACTAGTTTGAGTCTTTTGGCAAGCGCTTTAGCTATCACCTTATATATAGTGTTGCATAATGAAATGGGCCTGTAATCGCTGAAGTATTGGCATTCAAGTTTTTTCGAGACCACAACTATCACCAAATTGTTTAGATCCTTCACAAACCTCTTAGTGCTATGACAATTTTCCCCAAGTTTCCAAAGGTCATCCCCAACAAAGCTTCAACATGACTGGAAGAATCTTGTTGTGAACCCATCAGGCCTCAATGCCTTATCCAGGTGTAGCTAAAATAAGGCAGTCTCAACTTCTTCTTTAGTCACCATGCCACACAACATATTGTTATCAACTTCACTTGCCTGCTTGCTTATCAGTTCCAGGATACTACCCCCTTCCGTTTGCAGACTTTGGTCTCTAATTAGGTGATTAAAAAATTTGATTGTCACCATGCACACCTCAAATAGATGATGAGAGGTGAGACCCTCCATGGTCTGAATTTCTTCTATCTTGTTAGCTGCCCTCCTAGCCAGCACCGAAGCATGGAAGAAATTGGAGTTTGAGTCACCCTCACTAAGCCATACCTCCTTTGATTTGTCCCTCAAATAGATTTCCTCCCTCTTAAGGACCTCAACCAACTTTGCATTCAACTCTTTCCCTTGAAGAATTCATCATTCCTTGTGTCATCTTTGATTATTTTCTCATGGAGGGCTTCCAACTCATTTTCCACCTTGGATTTCTCCAAAAATATATTTTGGAACTTCTCCTTATTCCAAACCTTTAGCTTTTGCTTAATGATCTGTAGTTTTTTTACTACTTTGAAACTGATCGAACTTCCCGCCCTAGCTTCCTTCCACTAGCTTTCTAGTAGGCCAACAAGGCTACTATCCCACCACCACATATTCTAGAATTTGAAACTTGTATTTACTGATTTTGACCGATCAATGATCATTAATTCCATTGGGAAGTGGTCCAAAATCAACATAGGAAAAATGCCAGCTTGGACTTGCATACCAAATTCACTCCAACACGAAGAGACCAAAAATCTATGCAATCTTTTGGTGATAGCAGTGAAATCCTTATGCTTATTAGTCCAAGTAAAGACACCATTCTTTGTTGGACAATCAACTAATCTATCCTCCACCACAAAGCATCTGAAGTCTATAGTTGCCTGAGAGACACTTCTAACCCCACCACTCTTCTTTGACAAATCCAAAATGACATTAAAATCTCTGCAAATGATCAATCTGTCCCTTAAGAAAGGGTAAGCAAAGTCTAGAACCGAGCTCCAAGGAGTGGCCTTCTCCTTTGTTTTCGTTGGGCCGTAGAAATTAATGATCACAAAGTGATAGTTAGGACCAAGATCAATCACCTTAGCTTCCAACAAATTTGAAGATGAACCAATAACATCCATAGAGATTGTAGCTTCTTTCCACATTAGTCCTAATCCTCCCACATTACCCCAAGAGTCCTAGAAATAACCATTCCAATGTCGAAAATACTTCAAATAATTCATCCTATCTTCAATAGAGAGCTTAGTTTCTTGTACCAAAATAATATTGTTTGTGATTTTTTGAAAATGAAGTCTAACTAGGCATCGCTTGTTAGGGGCCTTCAAGGCCCTAACATTCCATGTTGTTATCTTCATTATTTCCCAAGGGAGGGGCTTCCTCCCTTGGTACTTAAGAATTTAGTAATGCTTGGGAACTTCTTTGCAGTTGCCTCCTTTTCCCTCAATTGCTTGAAGGATTTCCTTCCTCAGGGGTTACCAGATGTGTCAATTTTTCCCACACCTAGGTGCTTTGCAGCTGATTGGGAGTGTGGATGTCAAAATCTGCAAATGGTTAATAACTAACATAGACAAGTATGATTAGTATTCAAGCAAAGAAAACCTTCAACATCCATATGAGATATCTAACATGTTTTAAATGCTATCCAATAACAAGATACATAAAAGAATACAATTAAAAACATGAAATCAATCTATCCCATATTGGATTGGTGCTTCTATGGAAAGAAGCCCTTTCCCAACCCCTTTAGATAAGCTATTGATAATGATGGACAAGATCATTTCTCAAATGAAGAGAGTGACCTTGCATGATCTTGGAGATGAAATGCTAAGATTGTGGATCAAATCGTGGGCAAAATAATTTCTCAAATGAAGAGAGTGACTTTGCATCAAGTTGTGGAGGATTTGCTAGAAGATGAAGCTTCTCATTTAAGGATTTTCAAAATGCTAAGTGTTGAAGAGAGACCAATGTGGGACTAAGATTGGACAAATGAAAGAAGGACACTTGTCAAGTGGTGATTGGTTGATGTATGTGCAAGATTTGGGAAGAGTGCCCATGAGAGGGAATTTAAAATTTGAATTTGAATTTGTGCACTGAATGCTGAGTTTGACCTTTGGAAGGGGACATGTAAGAGACATGTAAGGCCTCATAAATGCTCTATTGGGTGTACATGTCCACTTGGGGGGAGATTCAAACTTGTAGAATATTCTCCCTTTATGCCAAGTTGAAAATAAATATTTTGATAAATCAATTAAATGCAATTTCATGTGCAAGTGGCCAAATCTAGAGAATGCAAGTGGGTGAGATTAGCATTAGATCATGATTAATTAGTTAGGATGATGATTAGGATGAGTTTGACCTCTTTGAATTAGATATTTGATTTATTTAAATCAGAAAGGATGGAAATGCATTATGATGGATGTTTGATTTATTTGATTAAAAAGGTTGATGATAATGTTTATTTGATTTTAAATAAATGACCTTAGGAGATTAATGAGATTACCTGATGAATGGATGAAGGTGAACCTGATTAACTGAATGAGTGGATGCACGTGAAGCCTGATTTACTTGATGAATGCATAATGCTAATTTTGCATGTCTACATTTTGCCCCTCTTTGAAGCAATGTACTTGTTGTGTTGGTTCAAAGAATAAACTTTTCGCGATCGAAATTTAAATTTTTTTTGACTTTTCGGATGCCCCATCGGAAAGTACACTAGTACATTGCCCCCTCGAGAGATTGAGCAAAAAGATTCAATTTGAGGGTCGATCTCATGATAAAGAGGTTAAAAATGGATGGTTATGGATGATGATGCAAATGAGATGAGTTTAAGATGCTTAGAATAACAAATCTATATTATCCTAAACAACTTAAATGATGATATGATGTGATATGCTATGATTATGCAACAGATGATTTATGTAGATGCTTAGACTAATAGATCTATATTATGAAGATGATGCAAATACAATGCATGTGAAATGATCGATGTTTCCTATTATGTATGATATGAATGATATGTGGTATGCTAACGGTTTGTAGATGCAGGATGGATACATGATGGATGCATTGGTGATGATGATGTTAGCATGGAAATGAGATGATGACAAGAGGATCCAACAAGTCCATGATTTGACAAGACTTTATTAGAGATGATGATGATTGTGATGATGATTCGCTTATCAAGGATTGGGATTTTAAAAGGGCTACTTATCTTATGTTTGATGACACACGTAGGTACGATGCATCAAAGTATAAAGAACAAGGATGGTGTTGTACCTAGTGTGATGGACTTTGACTCAACAAGCAGATAGGAGTATTCTTGATCACACTTGACATACAAAAACCTTGCTAGGGCATACCTAACAAAGCAATTATTCGCCAAGTTATATTACAAGAGCATCCAACAAGCACAACAGACAAAATAATAATGATCATTGCCCCATTCCTATCTCTCTAAATCCTTCATTTGGATATCATCGAGAGGTCCTTGGAATGAGCGCAATAAGATAAATCAAAAGATAATATGAAGTACGCAAACAAGATAATGTTCTTCATACCTTCAGTCAAAGGGATGTGTTTTGATAGGATAAGGATCCAGGGTGATATCCAAAATGATGCCCATTGTCAGAACAATATATCCTAGGACATGCATTGTATAGGATGATGATGGTTTGATAAGTTGATTGATAGGCTATTGATATAAGGTTGACTAACATGTTTGTGACTGATCAAGAGTTTGATTTTGTTTTAAATGTTTGTTGCTTCGATTTTGATTTTGCGTTTGAAGCTTGCTTTTGCTTACTGCTATGATTGTTTCTGTTTGTTTTTCCAAAGGATGAAGGTGATGATCAATTTATTATGGATGATTGATTATCGCGGGTGAAAGTGAAATGAGACGGATGGATTTTTTCAAATATTTGGATGTTTTTGATGTTTTGAAATGTTTTGAGGCTGTTTTTGGATTTTGTTGTTTTTTGAATTTTTTTGGATTTTTGATGTTTTTTTGAATGTTTTTGATTTTGATGTTTTTCGAATGTTTTTGATTTTGATGTTTTTGAATGTTTTTGATTTTGATGTCTAGGGGGATGATCAAAGATTAGCCTTGCCTACATTTAAGCTTAGAGACGATGTAGTTCAGATTCCAATGTTTTTGACGTTTTTTGACTTTTTGAGTGTTTTTGAATTTTTCAATATTTTGGATGTTTTTGGATTTTTCGCACAATTTTGATGATTTGGATATGGACATGTGTGATGATATTAGTTTTCTGTTTGAGATTTTGTTGAAAACCAAGCTAAGGTTGATTGATAGGGTCGATGGATTGATGATGATGATAACATTGTTGAGGATACACAACAATGCAATGATTTGATTGATTGGGATTGATGATAACATTGTTGAGGATACACAACTATGCAATGATTTGATTGATCAGGATTGATGATAACATTGTTGAGGATGCACAACAATGCAAGGATAGTGTTAAGCAACACAATGGATTTGGGAAAGATATCCCTAAGATGATGATGAATTGATGATGTCCTGATTGGATTTGATTGATCATGATTGATGATGATATCATTGTTGAGGATGCACAACAATGCAAGGATAGTGTTAAGCAACACAATAATTGGGAAGGATATCCCAAGATGATGATGGATTGATGATGATGATTTGATTGAATTTGATTGATCATGATTGAGGAAGCTTGATTTGGAACAAAAAATTGTTTGAATGATTTGATGTGATGTTTGAAGGGTGTGTTAGATATGACTGATAGTGATTGTTTGGATTGATGTTCGATGAAAGATGAAGACTTGATAAAGAACATGTTCTTGTCAAAATATGCCATGGACTAGTGATTCATATTTTTGCTCACAAGTGCTTTGACTAGTTTGATTTCATGTTTGCCAATGTTCGGATTTCCACATAAGTCAAAGGATATAGATCAATATTTATTCTTGAAGCAAGATGTACATATCTGCCCCCAATTTCTAGCAACGTATGGAATGCGATGGATGGATGCTTGGATAGGTGTGTAGATGGATGGATATGGATACACAAAGGATGCCAAGGATTATATTGTGATAAGATAAGGTGTTCGGATAACAAATGCTTATTGGATAATGCTTCATGGCTCAGATAATGTTGGATAGGATAGGACCAATGAAAATGACCCATGTCAAGATGTTCACCACTAGCGAGCGTAAAGTGTGCTTCAAACTTTTATCAAGATCAAGATCACTCGGATGATTGATGCAGATGGATGAAAATGGATTGGATCAATGGTTTATGGATGCATGGATTTATTATGGATAAGATGGATGGAATGCTTGATTTATTACGGATGGGATGAGATGCTTTCAACTAGACTGGCGCACGTAGATGCTCGATTCTACACATGACGCCTATTTGCCAAGTTTTCATCATGGTATTGCCCAAAGTGCCACCCATGTGGTTTTCACTAGAGGACGATTTTTTTATCTTTACTGTTTTCAATCCCTTTTCTGATTTTTTTTGGATTTTCATATTTTTGATTTTTTTGTATTTTTCTGAAAGATTTTAAACTCATGCTAAATCACAAGGTGTTGCTGATGTAGATTCCCTTGTCATAATGTGCCATCGATATCCTGCTTGAAGAAGTTGCTTTGCTAAGATATGTGCACTTGAATACAACTTTTCAGATTCTTGATCTACTTCGTCGATATTGGAGTTGTCTTTGTCTTTGTGTCCACATCGCGATAGATTTCCTTCTGAATCCTCATGATTAAGGGTTGTTGCCAATACATGGTTTATTTGAGAATTGGATATCATGTGTGGAGGCGTGGATGGAGTGTGTTTAGAGATAAGAGATGAATTGGTTGACAGCTTGGAATCTTTGACTTTCCAAACTTGGGAAGATGAGCAATGATAGGTGGATACGGAAGTGTGCATGGAATTAGGACCAACTGCTTGATACACTTTGTACGTTGCTTGAAAAGCATGCTTTTTCTTTTGCATACATCCTTGATAGATACTTTTTCCTCTTTTATTTTGCTCCATAGTTTCTTTGACTAATGGAGTTTGATAGGGATGATCTTTCTTTGTACTCTTTGGTATCCATTTGTATTTTATTTGTCCATTATGCTTCTCAGCTTCTTTTTCTTTGATGTTCTTCATAATTTGATTCAAATATTTCCTTTGATGTTGGTCCCAATTTGTGGATGGGGTGATGGGTGGATGAAGATTCATGGCGTGGCTAGTTGTAGTATTGGCAATGGTTTCACCATAAGGATTCTTCGTGCTCTCTATGTTGACATTTGCTTGAGATGAAGTTGCCCCCAGTATTGTGGAAGTAGTACCTTCATGCTTTGATTCTTCCCATTCCAAGAGCTCTTGTTTGATAAGTGTTTTCTGATAGATAACCATTGTAGATGACATCAGTTCGATTTGTTGCTTTGCTAACTCTGGAATATCTTGTTCTGTCCGACTTGTTTCCTTGAGTGGATAATGTTGGATATCTTTATTCATGATGTCCTCAATCTGAGTTTGGGACATATTTGATCCTGATGTTGACAACTCTGTTTGATTGTAAGAACCAATAACTTGTTCCCTTTGTGAAATATTGTTAGGAATAAAAGGATCATGTTCCGAATAACGATCATCTATGTTTCCATCCAAAGAAATAATCCCATGGGTAGATGGAGGAGTATGTGCTACATGGATGTGATTATCTTGCATAGATAGGAGAGTTTCCATTAGATTGTTGTAGTATTTTGAAAATACAAATTCTTGATCTTGGATGATTTCAGGGCTGCTTTCGACATGCTTTGGATCAAGTTCTTGACATGGATTAGTTTCAAAGGATGGATGGCTCACAAAGGGTTCTTGGATATCTTCATTAGGAATGGGAAGTGGTTCAATATCCTCAAGTGTCAAGTTCAGGGTTCCTTCAATATCTATAACCATGAGGTCGAAGGATGTCAATATGTCTTGGAAAGGACCATTGCTAGACCTTGGTGAAAAATTTGGATCATGCTTTGGAATAAATTCTTGAGATATTCCCTCTAACCCATTAGGTAATGTAGAGACATTTTCAACATGATTATTGGTCAATTCCTCATTGGATGAGGTGAAAGTATCTTTATTGATGGATTGATCTTGATCATTGTTTTCAACAATTGTGGTGGAGAGATTGACAATGTTATCATTGTCCCCAATAGCAATTATCTTTTGATCAATTAGGTCTTGGATGAGATTTTTTAGTCGAATACAACTTAATGTTGTGTGTCCCTTTGTTTTGTGATAATCACAATGGTGCTCCTCATTATACCTTGGTGGTTTAACTAGGGGTTCTTGATAGTTCCCATAGATGGGGAGCTTGATGAGATTTTCTTGTACCAATTGTTGCAAGACTGATTCGATTGGTTTCCCAAGTGGTGTGTATTGTCGCTTGTTTCTTTGTGAGATTTGCACTTTAAGTTGACCTTGTGGTGATTGATTTTGGAGATGTGGTGATTGATCTTCGACACGTGGGGGTTGGATTTGTTGATGTGGTTGACCTTGATATCTAACTTCTTGACCTTGGAGATATTGTTGTGGTTGTGGACACAACTCAATGCTTTGATAACATGGATTAACCAATGGAAGATTGTATTGATTTTGGAGTGAAGATATCTCTTGGCCCAATAGTTCAATTAGTTTGGTATGTGAAGCAAGTTGATCTAATGAAATTTGATCTTGATTTTGAATTTGACTCCCTTGATTTGGATTTTGTTTAAGCGGATTTGGGATGTGTAGTTGTGTTTGATTTTGGACAATATTCTGATTTGTGATGATGGGTTGAAATTGACCATTGCTCATGTTTGGAATATTCATATGATTTGTAAATGTATCCATCCCAACGTTTGCTGGATTCATGTTTCAAAAACTTGCACTTGGTACGTTCTCCTTTGCCATGTAGGGATTTAGTTGGATGACATTTGTTTGAAGGCTCATGCATTGATTGTTTGGTTGATGGATTTGTAGGTTTGGATTTAAATCTCCCATCGGGAAATGTGCTCCAATCTTTGATTTGGGCATACTCACACTTGTTGTTCTATTGACATTTTTCGAAGGTAATGGTCCCATGTATGGATTGTATAAGTGTGAGTTTTGATAATCAATCGGTATTGTAAGGCTTTGAAGATTCAATTGATTTGGATTACTCAAGATGTATGGATCAAGTTTGTATTCCATGTTCTTCTTATGTTTTGACCTTGTTACACAAGTGACCTCTAGGGTTCTTAGGACCAATGACGAGATGGAGGATGAAAGGTGTAAATGATGAACATTTAGGGACTTTGGATCAATGCTAGACTTAGGGTTTTATTTTGATTGGTCGATTTGGATAGTGAACTTGTAAACCCTAAGATGTTGGATGTGATCTTAGGATGAACTTGTTCAAACGATGGTTGATTTAATTAAATGTATGAGAAAGGATGCATTCCCACACACCTAATTAAAGAAATGACTTTGATTTGATTAAGGATGATTTACCCAAGTCTAGAATGATGATTCCAATGTTCTAAAATTGTTTGGTGGGATGGATTTTGATAAGTGTTTGGATGGATGAAGTGTTTGATTTGATCCTAAGAGACTTAGAGAAACTTTGTTTACTAGGCCAAGGTATTGAAGAACACACTTTTCTCTAAGAGCAATCAAAAGACCAATGTTTGCATGAAAATCATATGACCAAAAGATATCAAGCACATGTGTGGGGTCCAATTTGTTATCTTTGCTTAATGAGTACTTTTTACCACAAACACACTTCTTGATTAGGTTTCAAACTAAATGTCCAATGTCACAACTTCTTTTCATCCCACAAAGTGCTATGTGGAAGTTCCAAGAAATTAGGACAAGGGTTGCCTAATGTTGACCTTTGTAAGAGAAAATTAAGATGTAAACCCAATTACTTAGAAACCTCTAAGGACATAATCCCAAGGGTAAGCAATAGTTCTTGGGCTTTTTCAAAGATATTTTCTCTAACTAAGGGGTTTGAAACTTTGATGATGATGTTGAATGTTGGTTTTCCAATGTTTTCAATAAACGCACTGTGTTTTCAAACAAGCAATGTAACATCCTAGCTCAATTGGTATGTTTTTCTTGGTGGGCTTGCCTCATGCCCTTTGTAGTAGAAGAGATGATTTTACATGTAACCAAGGACAAAATATAAATGTATGTTAAGAATGAAGTCTGAACCTTTATATTCTAACCAAGATCGGACATGGCAAGTAACTTCTTGGAATTCAAGTTCCAATGCACCACTTCGATAAAATCGTTGGATGGACTGGATGGCAACTACAAACAAGGTTCTTAATGACACAACATCGGGGGCATGGCACCTTGCGAGCATCTAGCAAGCCACTAAAGGCTTTAATTTATCCTACTAGGGGCTCTTATACATTTTACAGTAGTACCCATTCTGAAAGACACTGTACGGCTAAGGCCTACATACCATGAGGACTTGACAGTTTAGTCTTATCCATTTATATACTGGCCTGAATGAAAAACCAGTTGGAGTCACCTTTGAGTTCTCCTTTCGGATGTGTCTCTTAGGCAGGCCCCTCTAAAGGTAAACAATAGCGAGCAAGCACATTCGTGGTTCGATCGACCTTCGTTTAGAAACAAAGGGAGAACACACGCAATATACTTAACTCACACTTGCACAAGATTTTGTTCAGTTTTAAGCCCAAATCGAAGTGTGGAGGAAATATTTTATGTAACCTAATGTCATCAAAAAGACTTGATTCTCAAGATCGCCGTGAAGCGCGAGAGAAGCACATACGCCTTTTTGGATGAGATTATTTTGCATAAAAGATTACAAAGCATAAAAAACACATGTTTGTTTTAAATCCACAAAGCAATGATGAGTTCGTTTTAAGCACCAAAAATAAAATGTGAAGTTTGCTTGTTCGATTTTAGCCCAAAAGTAAAGACTAGTCAGTTTCTAATGTTCAATTTTAATCCAACTTTGAAAAGATACAATGACCTAGTTGGCTTAAAACCAAAAATTAAAGTGGTAAAAGGCAGCTCTAGGCTCTAATAAGCATTAAGAAATGCTTTTCATTCAAGTTCCAGCTCAATTGTCCAACTTCAATCTTGTTTTTGTGTTTGCTTGATTCCAATGTTTGATTATCCTACAAATACCACAAAACCGTGACAAATAAGATTCATTTCAATAACATCTTAATATAAATAAGCATAATTTCAAACATAATGCGTTTTGAAACAAGTGTTTGAAAGATATGAAGAAAATAGTTTAGTAGTTACTATATAGAAATATCTAGTTAACCATTTTCCTCCTAAACCAACTTTCAGCCTGCAAGTGTATTCAAATCAATTGAAAATGGCTTTATGACTCGTTAATAACTTCGAAGAAAAAAATCACTTCCCTCATAAATGTGATTTACACCAGCCTATTGTGATTCAAAAATAAAATCACCTCATAGTGTCAGTGAACAAATGAATATCCTATATTTAAATAGACAATGTCAGAGCATAAAAAAGAGAGCAGACTTCAAATATTCAAAGAAATATGTGAGGATCCCAACGAGCACATGTTGGATGTTGTGTTGATATGATCTCCTCTAAAATTAAAGGTTTATTCCAAACGCTGATATCAATATGACTTAGTATGTTCTTGCCTTTCACTTGCTATTGGTTGAATCTGTTTGATGGGGTTCAATGAACTGCAATTATTGTAGAATAAGTACAGAACAGTGCCTTGCTCCTTCGATCCTCCTGCAAAAATGATGTTCAAATTAATCTGGGTCGCGTATGGCCTGTTGTGTGGGTCACTGTCATAGAACAAGATAAAGTAAAGGCAACTTGTGTGACAAGAAACATCTACAAGCTTTATACAACTAGCAACATAAAAAATCAAATGACTTAATGGATGTTAAACAAACAAAGCATGTCACTGTTCTTTCCTTGAACAAGGTGGATTTTAATGTGTTCTATCTACAGTCGATGATTTGAATCTGCTAACAATAAAGTCACCCCCTCCTGATATGTGGCAGATATGTTGGAAACAAAGTATTTTGCTGTCATCCTTTCATTCACTAGCAGGTGCCCAGGACTTCAAAATCCCATCCTATATGCTTTATACGCCAAACTTTTGATGTCTCATTATCAAAATATCTGCATCAACCAGCCTGGTGAAGAGACTTAATAACGTGTTAGTATGGTGCAAGCGGCAGATTTGTTCATACAAGAGACTTCATTGAAATGTGATCTCATGAAATGCAATGATAGCTGGATCTGACAACCTTCTTATTTCCTGCACCCAACATAGAACCACAACCATTAGCAACGTCCTTAATACCTGTAGAGAACTCAAAGGATCTTTTAGAAACTTTCAAGGTAATGCAAATGGTAGGTGTAAAGATAAATCATTAAGCCTATTCTATATCTTCTCTGCCTTCATAATTCCTCTACTGCAGCCTTTTCCTACGCTTTCTGCCTTTTCCTGACTGCGCACTCAACATTAGTATAGGTTGTTCTTTGAAGTGACATTAATGCTCTCCAAAAGGAAAGATACAAGTTAAGAGTGACATCAGACAACAATGCTATTGATAAAGAATGACAATGATAGAATACACAAGCTGTGCTACAAACAACCCTACAGAACTAGATAGAAGCCTTCCAGGGCAAGCTAGAAAAGCTCCAAAAGAACTCAAAATTTAAAGAAAGTGAGTTGAAAGAATGCAACAACTTTGATCGACAGGCTATGTTTCTACAGAGGAGGTTGGATAAATCGCGTAAAAGGTCAAAGGAGTAGTCATACAGTGAAGATACTACCAAAAGCTTTGCAATAGTGATTGGAGACGCTTGTCCGGGCTATTTGCTCTATTGCACAATGGGAGAGTGATAAGAAGAATACTAAGGCAGATTGTGTAGAATTTTCTCTTGAAGAAGAAGGTGAATATGAAGTCCTTATATAGCCAAGATTGAGAATCCAGAGACCTTCCAGCATAAAATGTTGTTTGGATGATAACCAAAATCAAATCTTGGATGCTACTATGCTCATGGAAAAGCTTGACTCTCTGTTAATGAATATGAATGAGAGAAAGGAAGCTGCAACATAGATACAAAAGGAATACAGATCTATGCTTAGTAGCTCTGGAAATTGTAGTTCTAGGAGAATAGATGCACCTGGAAGAGCAGAGGAAGAAGGTAAACAAGAAAGCAAGCTTTGCTCTGAATGTTGTAAGGCTATAATTAGGAAGATTGCTAAACAAGTTCAAGCAGGGATAGAGCAGGGATATGATCAATGCGAGCCAACATCTAGCTCCATTCTGACCTATTCTGATGTAAAGCATTTAAGCAACATTCAAAAATAATTCAAAGTATGAACCAGACATGTTAGAAAAAATTGCAGCCGTTGTACAACATTGATCAATATTTAGCTCAAGTTTTTACGCAGATCCACCATATCCGGCAATAAATTTAAAATTTTGAAAGACATGCATAAGTTTGAAAAAGGTATTTCAAATTTAATGTGAGATTTAGTAAATGCAAAGAAAATAAATTTGCAATAGTCTTGATTAGTGAAGTCACTACATAGATTTTTCTGCCTAAAACAGTGATTTAAAAAGATCTGAGATATAGCATTTTAAGCAATGAAATATTGTGAAATTTATTTAGACAGCAAACAAGCTAGTGAAGAGGTGCCCTCCTTCTAGCGCCATTTTGTGGATGTCAAAATCTACAAATGGTTAATAACTAACATAGACAAGTATGATTAGTATTCAAGCAAAGCAAACCTTCAACATCCATATGAGATATCTAACATGTTTTAAAATTCTATCCAATAACAAGATACATAAAAGCATACAATTAAAAACATGAAATCAATCTATCCCATATTGGATTGGTGCTTCTATGGAAAGAATCCCTTTCCCAACCCCTTTAGATAAGCTATTGATAATGATGGACAAGATCATTTCTCAAATGAAGAGATTGAGCTTGCATGATCTTGGAGATGAAATGCTAAGATTGTGGATCAAATCGTGGGAAAAGTCATTTCTCAAATGAAGAGAGTGACTTTGCATCGAGTTGTGGAGGATTTGCTAGAAGATGAAGCTTCTCATTTAAGGATTTTCAAAATGCTAAGTGTTGAAGAGAGACCAATGTGGAACTAAGATTGGACAAATGAAAGGACACTTGTCAAGTGGTGATTGGTTGATGTATGTGCAAGATTTGGGAAGAGTGCCCATGAGAGGGAATTTCAAATTTGAATTTGAATTTGTGCAATGAATGCTGAGTTTGACCTTTGGAAGGGGACATGTAAGAGACATGTAAGGCCTCATAAATGCTCTGTTGGGTGTACATGTCCACTTGAGGGGAGATTCAAACTTGGAGAATATTCTCCCTTTATGCCAAGTTGAAAATAAATATTTTGATAAATCAATTAAATGCAATTTCATGTGCAAGTGGCCAAATCTAGAGAATGCAAGTGGGTGAGATTAGCATTAGATCATGATTAATTAGTTAGGATGATGATTAGGATGAGTTTGACCTCTTTGACTTAGATATTTGATTTATTTAAATCAGAAAGGATGGAAATGCATTATGATGAATGTTTGATTTATTTGATTAAAAAGGTTGATGATAATGTTTATTTGATTTTAAATAAATGACCTTAGGAGATTAATGAGATTAATTGATGAATGGATGAAGGTGAACCTGATTAACTGAATGAGTGGATGCACGTGAAGCCTGATTTACTTGATGAATGCATAATACTAATTTTGCAAGTCTACAGGAAGATGCATCTATCATCGATAACATCCAGCGCATCATCCGATTTAATATTTGAATCGAGGTTATCACTTGCCAAGGAGGTGACCTCAACAACCTCTGCTTGCTCCCGATCTTGGCTCTTCCCTTGAAGAGGGGACTTCAGCTATGAATCATCTAGTTGCTTTCCATCATTCAATGCCTCAAGGGGTTTTTTAGGAGGCATCATAGCCATACCACCATTCGTAACATCACCCAATTGAGTTTTCTTCACTTCAGAGGTAATAGGAGAGAACCCATGGATAGAAAGAGGCATATACACATGTGGTTTCTTCCTCCAAACTCTTTCCTTCCTTTGGTACATTCTAACTCTCTGTGATCTTGAGCACCACAATTGAGGCAAATTTTTTTTTAGTGTTCAACTTCTATTTCTTGGAACCAGCGATCCCCATCCACCAAAAGAAATTTTTTATTAGGAATGGTAACAATTTCCACAACTTTTAGTTTGGAATATTTGTATAGGTCTCCATCCAAGATACTCATGTCAATCTCCATTAGGGAGCCCACAGAACGACCGATTTTTTCTAGATAATCTCCAGTCCAGTACTCCATCAGTAGATTGTAGAGCCTGATCCAAATAGGCTGGTCATATGGTCTCATTTTTACCAAATCAAAGTTTTGATTCCAGGTTGCATGAATAGGGGGGTATCATTCATGAACCACATGTCACCCTCCGTGACCCACTTTTTCATATCCGCATTTGTAAAAACTACCAGAAAGAAACCTTTTGGTAGGAACCTTATTAATACTTTTGTATCCCACTTCTCTTTGATCCAAAACTTGATCGATGCTCTATTAGGCATACCTCCAATGAAGCGACATTGGAATGCAAAGTCCTTAAGAATAGCCGAGTTCGCCTTGATTTCCTTAGCTACATTAATTTCCAACCCTCCTACTTTCTGATTAGGGATCTGTTTCTCCGTCAAAGCTCGACCTCCTTTAGGCCACTTAGCATTCCATACTTTCCTGGCCCTATGATTTTTTCCCGATCTATTGTGGGCTGACTACTCCTGCCAACCCTTTCTCCTCCTTCTTGAACTTTTCCAGTGAGTTGAATATGGCTGATTCCTATTTTTGTTATGCTCCTGTGGTGAATCTGGTGAATCATGCCTTTTTTGAGCTGCTCCCAATCCTTCCACAGAGGTAGGAGATTCAGGGGTATCATGCCTTTTATGAACAAGGGCACTTCCATCCCCAAGATCTGTTTCCTTCCTCCAATAAAATGGCTGGCACTTGTCCACCCATTGCCCTTCTACAAATACCCATCGTGGCTGATGAACTTGTTGCGAACCTAATGGTTTTTCCTCGACAACCTCATCCCCCCATCGTAGCTTTGCATTGTCATCTCTTATTTGGCGCTCACCATCATTCTTTAGAATCTCACCATCCTTCCCTACTTCCCCAACAATCTCTCCTCTGTGAGCTTGCTCCACTTCGTGCCATCTTCCCTATTTCTTCATATATATTATTTTATATTTAATATATATAAATAAATATACAATAAATTTAAACATCTAATTACATAATTAGATCTATTTATATAAGAATGTTCATCTTATATGAAAAAAATTATATATATATAATGTTGGAAAAATAAAGTAAAGAGAGGGTAAGAAATAGTATTTTTCAATACAAGATCAAATGGGTGATAAGACCAAATAAGTGGACATTCCTTTCTTTATAAAATAAGGTCTTTAGTAAAGTAATTTTTATTACTTAACTTTCTTTGATACAAAACAAATGGGACTAATTTTCACATTGTATATTGGTACATATAAATGATGAAATATATTGGCTTTCAATTCTATTTATTTCTTCTCTTTATTTTTAAATATTAATTTTAGTTATTTTTTTAATGTATAATTTTATTTTTTTTATATTAGTTATATATTATTTATTTGTTTTAAAAAATTGTGTTCTTATTTATGACTACATTATTTTGTAGAAAATAAATTTAATGTGAATAATTACACCATTTTAAGATTGGCAAGTGTGCTATTTGACATAGATGAAATTATAAAAGATTACTAAAAATGATGAAAATAAGAAAAATAAGTTAAAAATAAAACTATTATTATTCTATGGGAAGGAAAGCCTTAAACCACTTTTATTAATATTAGTTTTTCATTGTCTATTCTTAAATCATTTGTAGAAGAAGAAAATTTACATGAAATTTTTTTGATACTTTCTAAGTCAAATGTAGGTGTTAAATAATGAAAACAAAGTCTAGTTATTAGGGAGGATGATAAAAAATACTACTTTCAATGACTATAATTTTATTAATTATTTATGTTAATATGAATAAATGATTAATCAAATAAATTTGATGAAAATTAGTATTTAATTATCCATTTAATTTTTTTGATGAATAGACATCTATATCTTTAGACTTTTAATACAAATAATGTAATAAATATTTTAGTCACTATATTTTAGTCAACCCTTATTATGTAATTAACTAAAAATGAATTATAATACATGTAAATACATATATAAAGTAATACATTAACAATGAACCCTAATCTCACATGGAAATAGAAAAGTATATAGAGCCAACCACCCATCCACTAGTTCTAATGAAAAATCTCACTTTTGGTCCAAGAACAAGAATGTTCCTAGTGATTGTGTTGTTGATGCAAAGGTGGTCTTAACTACTCCAAGGCAAGAAAACATCCAAACCATAAACACTCAACATGGACAACAAAGAACAAATAGTGCTCCAAAATGATAATTCACTTCATTAGGGGAACCTATGGAAGATGTGTTGAAGTGGTTGATACAGTCTAATATTATCACACTCCTAGATTTCTCAAACTATCAAGAGCCACAAGTCAAACCTCGTAGCTATAAAGAAGATCATTTTTGTGAATTTCACCGCTACAAAGGTCATAACACACAAAATTTTTTTAGAATCAAACATCTAATAGACGATCTTATTGAACAAGTAGACATTCATGTTGATCAAAAATATGGGAATGAAAATATAAAAATTTATACAAATCTTATGCCTGACCATACGCAAGAAAACAATATAGGAAAGGCATCAACCTAAAAAATATAAACAATACCCGTGATACCACAGTGGGACATATTTATTTATCACAACATGAGGAATCAGACATGTATCAAGATACTATTTTAAAACAAAGTCCAAACCCTTCAACAATGTTTGGCACTATTTGACATCGTAATGACATCAAGTGGATATCAGATTGTGATATTTCCCCCTTGTTGCACCCATACCCACAAACTATTGTGAAGAGTCTTTTAAGGATGATGTATCATCCACCCAAGGATCATGTCAAGAGGATGATCTTGAGGATAACAATTTAGTTATTCTAAATCAAGTCAGGATCAAGAACCCCTATCCCAAGAATTTCACCAAGAGTAAAGGGACATCTTCCAAACCATTTTAAACTCCAAAGATGTCCCCGATATAACCCGTGAGATGTTTCTTTCTAATGAGCATATAAATGTTCTTCATCCAAAACATGAGTCTCCCACTCTTGATATGCCTACACAAGAGCAAGCAATGGTCAAGATTCTTGATTCTTATAGTGATTGTGCATCATCAATATCTTTTGAGTCAGCATCAACATCTTTTGAAGTAGTATCAACAAAGAATGATGTCATAGAACCAGAGCAAATAACTCATATTCTTGAATAGTAGGAACCCATAGCAATATCATGTGTTCATGACAAGTCATATTCATTGGATATGGATTAGAGGGTACATTATTAGGGCAAAGGATTAGGTATTGATAATACCTTCACAACACCAGGAGAAATTTTGTCTACAACAAACATCAACATATGGGGCACGGAGAATCATTATGATAAAAATGTTGTTAATGCTACAACTAGTTGTATTTTGAGTTGGCATTCACCCATCATCTCATACACAAATTGGGACCAACATAAAAGAAGAATTCCTATCAAATCAAGGTGAAGATCATCAAAACAAATGAATTCATCAAGCAAAAATTACAAAGAAAATAAAAATGGATACCAAATAAAATAAAAGAAAATCATCCCTCAAAAACTCCATTAGTCAAAGAAACCATGGGGAAAAATTAAAAAAGGAAATATATCCATCAAAAGAGTCCTCAAATACAAAAGAAAGCTTTTCAAGTAAGGAATATAGTATATCCAGTGGTTTGTCCTAATTCCATGACAACCTCCATTCCCACCCATCATTGCTCATCTTCCCAAGTTTGGAGAGTCAAAGGTTCCAAACTATCAAAAAATCCATCTAATATTCCTTGATGCATGACACCATACACTCCATTTACAATAATCCAATTCTCGCATTGACCATGTGTTAGAAGCTACCCTTCATAATAAGGATTATGAAGGCACTTTATCATGATGTGCGCACATAGACAAGGTTAATTCTGGTATCCACAAGGCAGATCAAAGTTCTTCAAGGTTGCATTCAAGTGCTCGTATCTTAGCAAAGCAACTTCTTTAGGAAGGATATCACTGACATGCTATGATAGTGACTCTACATCAATTCCACCAGGTGGTTCAACATGAGGGTAAAATTTTGAAAAAAAATAAAAAAAATAAAAAAAATAAAAAAGTAAAAATAAAAATCGTCCTCTAGTGAAAACCACTACAGTGGTACTTTGGGCAAGTACTATGATGAAAACATGGAACACAAGCATCATGAGTAGAATCGAGTTTCTATATGATCCTTCTAAGACAGAAGCATCTCATTCTTGTGATGATAAATCTAATGTTCCCTCCATCCATCCAATCCATATTCATCCAAATATTCTGCGTTATCTTGATCTTGACAAAGATTTGACATATACTTCAACTCTACTCATGGAAGACTTTCGACAAGATATTTACCATTTTATCTCGTGAAGTCCCATAGACTATATCTAGCATGCTAAAACTCTATCAAACTCTTCACATATACATTACCTATCTTGGTTATCCATTGCATTATGAAGAATTGCTAGACACTAGGGGTAGGTTAATTCACTCTTGTTTTCAAATAACGTAGGCAAGGCTTATATTTGATCAAACCCTTAGGCCCCTAGGATAGTTCTTTTAGGTTAGCTTCTTGGTCGAATATTCTCTCAAAAATCCCTAAAAATTTAAATATCTCAATAGCCTTAAACATTCAAATATCTCAAAAGTCTTAAACATTTAAATATCAAAAAATAAAAAAACATTCAAAATCTGATAAAATCTCAAAAACACTTAGAAAGTGTTCAAAAGACCTAAAAAACATCAAATATATTAGAAAAACCCTAAAAAACCTCAAATAATTGAAAACATAAACATTTGCATAAACTTTCAAAAAGACACAAAAATAGCCTCAAAACATTTCAAAATACCAAAAACATTGAAATATTCTACAAAATCAAAAACTACCCATCCCATTTCACTTTCACCTGCAATAAACCTCCATCCATAATAAATCAATCATTATCTTCAACCTTTGGTAAAACAAGTAGAAAACAAGTGTCACACGTCATAAAGTGAGAACCTAAGTGTCAAAATGTGAAGTCTAGATCATAGGTCAATGCATCAGTGAAGTTTATATCAGCGGCTCATCATAGCATCATCATCATAAACAAAATCATCTAATCAACATGTCCTAGGATGTATCCTTCCTGTGATGGACATTAGTATCAAAAATCAACTTAGCTAAATTAAACTAGGAAAGAGATATAGATAAAACTGATGGTCTTTGATTTTTCTTTTGATTTATCCTAATGGTCCATTCCAAGGACCTCTTGATGATGTCTATAAAAATGATTTAGAGAGAAAGGAATGGGGCATTGATCATTATCTTTTGTTTTTTGTGCTTGTGGGTATTCTTGTAAAATAATCTTGGCACATACTTGCTTAGTTGTGTGTAGGAAAGTTGTTTGAAGTACATTATTGACTACTTAGTATGCTTTGGTATGATATATTCTAAGCTTCTGACCTACATTCCAACAAGGTTTCCAGAGTATGTCAAGGTGTGAAAAAAAAAAATCCTATATGTTTGTAGAGTCAAAGTCCATTACACTAGATACAACGCCATGCTGGTTTTCAATATGTTGATGCATCATGTCTATGTGTTATATCAAAAATAAGGAATGACGAAAAATCCCAATCCCATGATATGAGAAAATCATCATCATCATGCATCTCTCATTACCATCTCTAATAAAGTGTTGGTGCATCATGGACTTGTTAGACTTCTGAATCAATCTCAAAATCAATAGTCAATCAATTCATCTTATTCTTCTATCTTTACTAACAATTCTATCTAAGCATCAAATCTATGTGATCTACATCAAAATATACATGAGGCTACCCAGAGTCGATGATTGTCTACCTTCATGAAATCTGTCTACATAAATATTTGAGCTATCATGACAACAATCCCTCTTCCGTTGGGGCACAGTGGGGCATCTATATCATCTCATGTTATTAATGCTCATGTTATTAAATACAATTCCTATTAATGCTCATGTTATTTAATACAATCCTTGCATTGTTGTGAATCCTCAACAATTTCATCAATCAACCAATCAGATCAATCAACTTTAGCTTGGATATCAACATCTCAAAGAGATCATCGATATCCATTTTAGAGCGTCATCAGCATCAAAATCAACATTGGAATCAGCATCAATCTTTGAACCAATGCAATGAACATTGCTTCAAAGAGGGGAAAAATGTAGACATTTAAAAATGTTTCAATGAATCACAATTGCTAACTAACATCATTTCATCCTAAAACCCATCCTCTTTTTGCTTGTTTAATTAAACAAGCCTAATTATTTAAATAAATGCCTCAATTTCACCTATTAATGTAATTGACCTAATTGGGTTAATTCACCCCCTCTCACACTAACATTTAATCTGATTTAATTAAATAATTCAAATTATTTAATTTTAACCCTAAGTCCTATTATTTAATTAAATAACCTAAACTATTTAATTAAATATCATATTTGCATCTCCCTTTCATTAAATAAATCAATAATTTAATGAATATCCTTACATTCTTGATTTTGTACATTCAAATCTAGTTTTAATTAACTAAATTGCTAATTTCCCTCTCATCCACTTGCATAGGGAATATTCCAAAGGAATATTCTCCTATTTTTCTGCAAAAAAGAGGTAATAATTACTCCAAACAAACATTGAAACAACTTTTTAAAGTTATTGCAAAGTGTGTTTTTTTGCATGATTGTGAGCCCTTGATCTTTTCTTGATCCATGTGATCTTTGATTCTCATTCATTGATGATAATCCTTGATCCATGTTTCATCCTCCTTTCATTTGTGACCATTGATAGATCAAATCAATCTCATCCATTGCTTTTTCATCTGATCTCCATTAAATCAATTATTTAATGAATATCATATAAATCCAATAATTTGCATGGTTAAAACTTTGTTTTAATTATCAAATTAATAAATCTCCCACTTGCAAGGGAATATTCCTCATTTTTTCATTCCTCCAAAAGGGGAATACTCCCATGGAATATTCCTTTCCCTTTTTGCACAATTAAAACTTATTTGATTTTTAGGTTTTTAATATTTTTAAGCTTGCATACATTTAGAGTAGATTTGCATACACCCATATCAATCATCTTAATATAAATCATGTTAAAATAGCTTGCATCATATTCATTTAGATTTAAATCATGTTTTCATACACATCTATCAATGGTTTCATCAGTTTTCTTCAATAAAATTGATTGAAACAAGCTCATTATCCAAGGGATTGGGAAAGGGTCACCATTCTACATCAATGTGACACCACTCTCCCAATAGGATAAGTTTCAATGTCTTAGATTAGAGGGTTTCCAAGCTTTCATGATTTAGAATGTTAGTTTTAATGTCTTCTTTGTCTTTGTTTATAGTGAATGATCTTATTGACATTAATGCTTAGTAGGTTAAATATGCCTTGAATTCGTATGGATCGGGTTTAGTTAACCTTCACTATGTAATTGGTCACAGGGACATAGATCTTTTACAACGTACAATGTTTTTTCTTCCCCATTTGAATATCTTGGATCTTTTGTGTTAAGGTTTGTAGTTGAGATGATATGTCCAAGGGACCAATTATTGGCGATGAATCATATGTATTATATTGTGGAATGATGAATGAGTTAAATAATGGATCTTGGTAAGGTGGTACAATTGGGTTGTATTGATCATATGGAGGATTGTTTGAATTGGTAGGTGGTGGTGTGAAGGCATTGTATTGGCCATATTAATTTTGATTCAAGAAAATTTGTTGAGGGTTTGGTTGCAAGTTTTGTTGTGCAAAGATTTTTTGTTGCAATCTTGTAGTTGTCATTGTGCTTGCAACTGTTGTAATTTTTGTTGTGTTTGTTGATCTGTGATGCCTTGCTGAGGGGATGGAATGTGTTGTTAATGTTGTACAAGAATTTTCTTTTTGGTGATTTTGTGAATTGAATGAAATATGACCTTTTTTGTTGATGTTGTGGATGAATGTTGTTTTGTTGATGATTTTGTGAAGTGAAAATATGACCTTGTTGTTGATGGTGTGGAGGAATGTTTTATTTTTGTGGCATGGAATTTTGTTGAGGAGATGTTTGATATTGATATTGTTGTTGATGTTAATGAGATTTTTTATTTTGTTGTTGTGGATGTTCAGGACTTAGCTAATTTTGATGATTTTATTTTTCATTTTGCTATTGTGGATGTTGATATTGGATATGTTGAGATTGATGATATTCAGGTGGCTGATTTTGATATTAAGGTGGTTTATTTTGAGATTGAGGTGGTTTATTTTGAGATTGAGGTGGTTGATTGTGAGATTGAGGTAGTTGATTTTGAGATTATTGATGTTGATGTTGAGGTGGTGGATTTTGAGATTGTTGATGTTGTTGAGAATTAAAACCATTCAACCCCAAGTTTTGAGAAAGTACATTTACCCCATAACTTGTCATGTTTGAACCTTGAACATTGAATGTTGGTGGTTGTTGATGTTGTTGAGTGTTAGGATTATTCAAGCTCAAGTTTTGAGAAGGTACATTTACCCCATAATTTTTCATATATTTTTACAAAGATTCACTATAGTGAAGTTGATTTATTGTTGCTAGGTATGCAAAGGTTTCATCTAAAGGTTTTTATTTGAGTGTATTGACATGAAAATTTTATGGAAGTTTAGTCCCAATTTGTGCTAGTTTCAAGAGGTACAAGCTGGGATATAGATTCATCATGGTCTCTATGATGTGATGAAGAGTTGGATCTTATGACATTTGAAGAAGTTCATCGGGGGTAAAATCCTTATGTTTATTTGTAGTCATCTATGTAAATTGTTTGAATTTGTGATGTTTGAGGTGGAAATTGAACTTAATTTGTGGTATTAAGAATTACATATGGTAAATCTCGACTATTTTTAGTCATTGGAATGTTTGACCCAATTTGATTAGCCTCCATGTTCTTTTTGGATTGTGACCTAATTGTGACCACAAAAGTTGTGACCTCCTTTAGATATATTGATGATGATGTTTTACTCAAATATTTGTGTTCAAATGTTTCCTCAAATTTGGATAAAAGTGACACCTTAACTAATTTTGGACCAATTGTTTAAAATGGAATTTGGTTGGATGAAATGGTATGAAACTTTCAATAAAGACAACATTTTGAATTAGATCTAGGATTTTTTTTTGATTTTGATGATAATGAATTTGCAACCTTAAGAGTAGACTTGTGACTCTAAGGTATGCTAACTCACCATGATTTGTTAATAATTTGACTTAATACTTGAAAAATAGATTATTTTTCAAGAAATATGAAAAATGAAGAAGTGATGTGAGAAGATCTAGTTTCAAATGGATAGTGTCGTAAATCAAGTTGTTGTTTGAGTGAATTGAACTTGATGGTTTTTCTTGTTGTTTCAAAAAGGTTGATCCAAAATAAAGGCTAGTGAGGTTTTGATGTTTCCAAAATGAAGCTAAAAGACATAATTTTGTTGATGTTTTGATTCAGATAGTTATTAGTTTAATTTTCATGAATTTTAGACCATTTAATGTTTGTAAACCAAAATAAAAAATCAGCAAAGTGTTTTGAATTTTATTCTTTTGAAGTTTTGAAAAAGGCATCATTTTATTTTTTTGCAAAGGCATCTATATTTCCAAAGGTATCAGTGCTTGACAGCAGTGTTAGACTATCCAAACAAAGGTGTCACTATGCAAATTTCTATTTACTCTGATAAATGTACCGTGATGTGAAAAAGTATCAATTTACAAAAAAAAGGTGCCACTTTAATAAAAATGGAAGTGTCAATTTGTATAAAAGCACCACACTTTTGGGACAAATGCATCGATTTGTTAGAGGATTATCTTTAATTTATGTGACTTGACCTAGTTTGTTTGATGTTTTAATTTTACAAAAACACAGTATACAATGTTCATGTAAAACTGACTTGATTAGGTGATTAGACGCTTTTCACATGTCCTTCTTCCAAAAGGCCACACTAAAGAGTGTCACAAGGTCTCCACAAGAATACACATCATGAAGAACAACCTATTTAGTGGTATTACAAGGATTATCCAACTATAGTAGGCTCACCAAACTTGCATGTTAATCTGAATCCAAGGAGTGGGTAAATAGGGTATGCTAAAGTCATGTACCAACTTAAAGCCTATTTCGTTGAAAGGATTAGATCCTAACAAGACACCTTATCACCTCAACCAAGGACCAGAAATGGTGAGTAACTTCTTGTGTTGATAGTACCATAATGCACCACTATAGAGGATGTTCAATAGGTCTTATAGGCTTCTAAAAGAAAATGGTTCTTAGTGGATGGAACATCCATGAATACCATCGACTACTTAGACATCTCCTTGGGATCCAGAATTACCCTGGTTCCCTAGAAAAATTCTAGCACGCTACATGCACAAATCAAACAAATGTCACTCTCATTCAATTTCTATAACATGTCAAAAAACATCCCTTTAGGTCAATCCCTTGGGTTCTTAATAAAGATGTATCCCAAGGCAGGCCTCCTACAAACAAATGGAAGAATTCATTTTGCTATTTCTAATCACCAAGATCACACTAGGTGTAAGGGGAGTGGATATGTAGACAAATACTTCAACTAAAAAGAAAAATAATATGCAAGTTGAAGATGTTTATCTTCATCCAAGTTTGCACTAGGGGCCGGGGGAGAGGATACCCATTTAAAACCTACCAATCATGGAATACAAAGCACTCACTTGTTCATTTTAAGCATGCACCGAGGATTATTTACCTGAAACTAATTTTTTCCCTAAGCTTGATGGAGAAAACTACATGACCCAACACAAGATGGAGAACAAGAAACTTTGCAAAAATAAATATTACTATTCAAGGTGATAGTATAAAACTCCAACGTGAGATGGAAAGCAAACAAAATTCAACCTTGAATGCAAATAGCGATTTGATAGCTCCCAATTTGTATGCAACGAGTGTGGAAGATCAATGAATACCCACAAATGCTATATGATGCAACAAAAAGTTACGATAAACCACATAACCAACATAGCTAATGAAGCAAGATGATGGTTCAATTAGAAGAGACTAATTCAAGAATAGAACAGTCTCTTCCCTTATACAAGGAATGTATTAAACCAATGATGGCACAACAAAAACCCCCTGCTTACCAATGCTCCTACCAACACGCAGTTTACATAGACAAGTACTTTCAATAACTAATTTATACAGAAATAATGTTTATTAAAATCAAATAGCAATACATCTACATTGTTCTTATTTTCATTCAATTCACTCTTCTCTCTCAAGTCTATGCACTCTATCTCCCGCTGCTCATTGTACTCTTCCACAAACCATTCTATGTGTTCCTAGCTGCTGTACATCTCCCTTAAATTGCTCTGCATCGATCTTTACCCAAACCTCATTTCCAACCAATCAGTCTCTCTCAATGGTTATTGGCCTCTCTCACAATCTATCGGCCTCATGCATTTCAGAATGGTCTTCTCCACAAGAATTGATTCCATCGATTTGGGACACACTGAGTCTGTCCTCCTGCTATCCTTATTTTCAAAATTGCAGCCTCCTCTATTCTCTATTCTTTTTGTCTCATATTATCTTACTAATATCATTCTCTTACTTGGCAGCGAGAACACACACACCCCCAAATTGAACCATCCTGTCTCAACGTTCTTGGTAACTACCATCTTACTGGCATCCAATAAGGAAGGAAAATAATTTCTTGCCTCCACCTAGAGCCTGCCAGATGTTTCCTCTCAAGCCAAAGAGATCAAAAACTGAAAATATTAAGGAAAACCAAAAACTGGAGCAAAACAAACCAAAACTTGTAAACTAGACCGATGCCCCTGCATCAAAGTTTGAAATATGATAAACCCTAAAAATTAAGCTTACTGTTATACCTAAAAAGGCATCACTCTATCAATGCCAATGTGTTGCTTTGTTAGAAAGAAGTGTTGCTCTGTCAAACAAAGCCATTGCTTTATACTTCTGCAAAGGCGTCAAGAAGTTACAAAGATGTCACTATTTGCAAATGTGTTGCTTTGTCACCTATAGAAGAACATAAAATTTTAGAAAACAAAGGCATCGATGTAATGCAAAGGCATTTCCCTCTGAGTTGCAAAGACATCAGGCTTTGCAAAAGTGTCACCCTATCACTTGAAAGGCATTGATATGCTTTTCGAACCTCCAATGTTTGGTAAAACTCAAACAAAACTAATTAGATAGGGATGTGGGTCCTATTGGGCATGCCAAAATGTACTTGTATATTAACTCAATTAATCAAATAACACTGAAATGAATAAATTAACAAGGTAACTGATTAACCAAAAGCAATACTCCAATGAAATTCAATTAACAACACTAAAATGATTCAAATTAAAAAAAAAAAAAATTATTGAAAGCATTTAAACCAAAACTAATGTACAAACCTCCCTATTCCATTATTGATTTGAAGAAAATTTGGTGTGATATGATGTAGATTGCTCAAAATTTCCTAATCTATTGTGCAAAAGCTCAATTCACAAATGCTCTTAATAGTTCTCTTAAATTGCTCAAAGTGAGTGCTCAATTTAAGAGAGTAAGGGTGCTATGACGATTATGAATGAAATTAACCTTGAATGATGAATTATTTATAGATTTCTAGAATTATGATCAATGGTGAGGATGGAAAATAGTGATCAATGGATGAAATTGAATTGAAGATGAAGAAATGGTTCAAGAATTGATCAAGTGGTTGATAAGCCATGAGTCAGATCAAGGAGTAGATCAATGGTAAATAATCCATGAGACACTAAACAATATCCCATAATTTTAGGAATTATCTTGGAGATATTTTGAGTTGGAGGGAAGAATTCAAATTTGAAAAGGGAATATTCCATGAATAATATTCTTTATGCAAGTTGGAGGGTTGGGGGAAAATTAGCTAATTAAACAATTCATGAAAATTATTTAATTGTTCAAGTTGAAAGAATTAAGAGTTTTAACTAAATAATTTTGAATTATTTAATCAAAGAGGGATTGTTAGCATTTAATTAAATAATTTGAACATTATTTAATCAAAAGGGGATGAATTAAATGATGAATAAATCAAATAAATTCAGTTATTTAATTAATAAGAGAATAAATGAATTTAACTAAATAATTGGACATTATTTAATTAAATAGAGGAATTAGGTGAATTATGCTAGAAATGGTGTTAATAAGGGAAATTAGATGTGAGATATATATTCAGGACATTTTTAGGTGTCTACAATGTCCTATTTGATTTTTGAAACAAGTAAAACATACCAAATAGTGCTTATGTTCCTAAGGTGTTTTGATTTTGAAATGATAAACATTAAATACCCTTAAATACTAAGATGTACCATATAATCACATGAAAAGTGTATGAAGTAGGAATAATACACAAATGATGTTTGTGTTCATAAGGAATATTTGTTTTGAAATGATGCACATTAAATACCCTTAAATAAAGACATAACATGCGATCACATGAAAAGTGTATCAAGTAGGAATAATCTACAAATGATTCTTTTCTTCCCAAGGTGTCTTGCTTTTGAAATGATGTACACTAAATACCCTTAAATAATAAGACATAGCATGTAATCACATGAAAGGTGTATCAAGTAGGAATAATATCCAAATGATGCTTGGACTCCTAAGATGTCTTGATTTTGAAGTGGTGCATATTAAATCGCTTTAAATGTCAAGACATAGCATGTAATCACATGAAAAGTGTATCATGTAGGAATAATATGCAAATGATGCTTGGATTTGTTTTCGAAAAAAATTCACATTAAATATCTTTAAATACTAACTCATAGCATGTAATCACATAAAAGTGTATCTTGTAGAAATAATATACAAATGATGCTTGGATTCTTAAGTTGTCTTTTTTTTAAAACAATATGCATTAAATATCTTTATATACTAAGATATAGATGCAATCACATGAAAAATGTATTAAGTAGGAATAATATGTTAATGATGCCTGTATTCCTAAGGTGTCTTGTTTTTAAATGATGCATATTAGATGCGTTCAAATAATAAGACATTGCATGTAATCACATGAAAAGTGTATATGTTGGTTCATAATGATTTTGAAATAGGTGAGAGAAAATTATTAATTTGAATTTTTAAATTGTAAGGGTCAATTGCTTGTGGTGTAGGATTGATCATGCATTCCTATTGTTAATGAATGTACAAGTGTAAATATATTGCTAAGTGTAATAATTGTCTACTATAGAACTCTATATAGACAATAATATAATAAAATCAAATACATAAAACAACAGTAAATGAAAGATAAAACCCAACTTTATATAATAATATACTATTTATCAATAAATAATTTTATTAAAATTTTCTATCAAAATAAAATCAAAACAAAATGAAATTCATTAATATACAAATTTCCCATTATAAAATTAGATATCATAATTTGATATTAAAATAACCACTAACTATTTTACCGCATAAATTCATCAAAATCATAAACCAATACTAAACAATATTTTTTCATACAGTTAAAAAACTCTATCAAAATAAAACCTAAGCTAGCTGAAATTCATTGATATGAGAAGTTCACCATTACAAAATATATATATATATATATACAAAAAACACTGAACTATTTCGCCGCGTATAAATTCATCAAAATCATAAACCAATGCTAGACTTTCTTTTTCCATACAATAAAAAGCCACCCAAAATCATAACAGAGTCCATATAAAACGAAAACATAGGCCATGAAAAGACCACATTCTACGAGCATATAAGGCAGCCAATGAGTGTGTAAGACACAGTGGCTATGCGCCTAGGACCTATTTAATGCATAACCTACCAAGGAAAACCTTGGAATCAAAACACACTATTTATTTTCGCCATTCCCTATTTGCAGTAAACAAGGAGACACCGTTTGGGTTGAAGCTGATCTCCTGTTTCAGACACGCTTCTGCAACAACAAACGGCAAACAAGTTTCAGTTGGCCATATTTCATCTACTTCTTGGCAAATTCAAACTTTACCTTCTGCAATACATTATAGGCTTACCAAATAGAACTTGGTTTGGTGTAATAATTCTTTCAAGATGAATCCCTCCCCATCCACAGGGACTGGCTGGCCAGAGGGATAAAGCAGAACTGCATTGTCACCGAACAGAGCCTTCACATTTATACGCTCCATTGAGGCATCAAATGAAATACCAAATGAAATACCTGATTCTGCATACAATGTTTTTAAAGCATAAAAACCCCCTTTAAAGAAAAGAGTAGTACTAAATCTCTGTTTGTTAAATTATAACAGCACTATATTCTATAGATATCCTACACAAGGAATTCGGGTACTGTAATATAATGCATACCGGTATGAACAATAGTGTTGTCATTCTGTAGTGCCTCTACCGTGGTCGCCGAATTGGGGCATGACGCACAACTGGTTTCATTCGTCTGTTGAGGAAGTGAAGCAGATAGAGGTTCATCGGAACCTTCTCCGCTAGTGGGCGCGGAACTACTTTCAGAATCTAACCGTTGTTTTCTCCTGGTTCTTGCTTTTTTATTTCTAAACCAGAAGAATACATTGCCTTCTTCTACATCCCCATATGCTCGGAGCAGTTTAGTTATCCTCCGAATGTCGTCTTTATCAGGATTTTGTAATCCAGCATTGAAGGTGTCTTCTAAAATCTCCCATTGCACCGGAAGGGGATGCCATCGTGCCCTTGGCTGGGCTTTTTCCCGCATCGCCAGAGATGACGATGTTCCTGTTTCAAAATAAAAATAACCAAATATTAGGTTAGGTTGGTCAGTATAGCGGTGAGGGGGGTGTTATGTTTCTTGATTATACCATTAGTTAAGATTAAATCTCTGGAGATATGATATAGGAGATGAGACTGCGATCATGCTCTGGGGTATGATATAAAGAATGCCGTGAGAATCATGTTCTTGGTGAAGGTGGTATATGTTTTTTTATTACACCATCCACCAAAGTTGAATCTCTGGAAGTATGATGTAAGGGATAAGGTGGAGATCATGTCCTTGTTGAGGGTGGTGGTATGTTTCTTGTTTACACCATCCACCAAGGTTAAATCCCTGAAGGTATTGATAAAATATAACACTGCACAGGAAAATAAAGAACAGAGCAACAAAACAGAATTGAGAAGAACTCAAATGTTATATCTATTAACAGCATAAACTGGTACATATTTATATTGGAAATACACCCAACAACTTTCCTAAATAACTGGTCACTAATTCAACAGCTAGCTGTAGCTGATTGACAGCATATTGAGTTTTATTGACAGCAAACTATAAGATGGACAACTAACTGAAACTGTAAGGGACAGATCATACAGTTAGTTTAACACTCTTATTCAAATTCCTCCTACATGCATAATTGTACAATTGACTGATTACTTGATGGTGGAGGATTAATTCCAACAGGTATGATATAAGAGATGAGACTGAAATCTTATTGTGAAGGTATGATATAAGGGATGAAGATGATCTGCTCAACTTTAGCTAAATGAATACACTTCATTCTTTAACTGTTAACTGAAGATGTATTGACATAGACTCATGTTCCTATATCAAATAGCAAAATAAACTCAGGAATCAAATAGAATCTTTCAAAAACCTAATATTATCCATAATATATATATAAAAAAACCTAGCTTTGGCAGATGCATTCACTGCAATGTACGTGTATAGTAACGTACACTCTTTTTTAAGTTCAACATACAGACGCTGGGCGAATCTAAACTACTGGATAATATCAATAAAATTTCATATATGATGGCACCCTGAATCCCTCATAAAAAAAGAGAAAATAAAGAATGAAAGCGGGATTGATAACCTTCATCAGCAGACGCCCTTCTGGCAGACATTGTGAAAGATGTGCTGATTTGACGCTGCTCTGATGAAGGCTTCGCTTTGAACAGATTTGGCCAATTCCTGTTGGAACCCATTTAAATCTCAACTCTGCAGAAAAGATAAAGAGGAAAAAAAAGAGAAAGAAGCTCACAGTAAATTGTGTCTCCCTCAACAAACACAGCAAACAACAGCAGAGAAGCTCTCAATTGCAGAGAGAGGAAATAAGATTAAACAGCGGATTGTGGCTTGCTTGTTATGCTCCGTCCTATCATTATATAGACACAAATAACATGCATTGTAGTAAATCTCGGGGAATTGGTCAAAGAATGAGTGTGGTAATCGAGGGTGAGTAATTGAAGAGGACATTCAGTTACTGATTTCCTTGCATCTTCAGATTGATAGTATTTATAGTGTGCCAGCTCATGTTATGTGGATTGCTCATCGTTAGTACATTTTCTACGTAACTTCTGCTTCAGGGAATTAAGAATTCAGTGTCTTTTTATTTGGTGGGTAATTGTCAAATTTTTATTGAATGTCAGTTCGGTCTTGAAATTAAGAATTTTGTGTTCTTTTGTTTGTTTGTGGTAATTGTGGGTTATATATCGAATATTAGTTGTCTCGTGAAATTACTTTTATTCTTATTCTTATCAGTTCCTCTTTTCCCGTTCATAGGTCTGAATTCTTATCAATCCATTTTTCGGTTCATAACTCAGAAATTATTTTTATTTTTTATAGATCCCTTTTTCTGATTCATAACTCTAATTCAAAAGATTTACACATAATAAAAAAATAATATAAATATTTAAATTTTTATGATAATAATTTTTTTATTCCGATCAATTAAATACTATTTAAAAATTATTTTTCATAAAATCAAAAATTTATTATCAATAAACTTATAGAAAATGATTAAACAAAGTAATGTAAATAATATTGATATAATTATATTTTATTTTATGAAAACATCAAAATTTAAATAAAGTTTAAATAAAATAAATAAAACAATTTAAATTTTAACACTTAAAGAGCTAGATCCTCCCACCCACCCAACTAGAATCCCCCCCCTCTTATGTGGATTGCTCATCATTAGAACATTTTCTACGTAGCTTTGCTTTAGGGAATTAAGAATTATGTGCCTTTTTATTTGGTGGGGTAATTGTCAATTTTTTATTGAATGACAGTTCGGTTAGGAAACTAAGAATTTTATGCTCTTTTGTTTGGTTGTGGTAATTGTAGGTTATATATTGAATATTAGTTGTCTTGGACAATTACTTTTATTCTTATTCATAGTCCTGTGAATTCTTATCAGTCCATTTCTCCAACTAAGAAATTATTTTTATTCTTATGGATCTCTTTTTCCTGATTCATAGCTCTAATTTAAAAGGTTTACACATAATAAAAAGATAATATAAATATTTACATTTTTATGATAATTTTTTATTTGATCAATTAAAGAATATTTAAAAGTTATTTTTCATAAAATCAACAATGTTTTATTAATAAACTTATAAAAGATGACTAAGAGAAGTAATGTAAATAACATTGATATAAATATATTTTATTTTATGAAAAAATCAAATTTTAAATAAAAATAAAATAAAATAAATAAAACAATTTAAATTTCAACTTTTAAAGAGGTTGATCCTCCATCCCATCCAACCATAATCTCAAATTAAACAATTTAAATTTTAACACTTACAGAGATAGATCCTTTCACCCAACCAACTAGAATCCCCATCCTCCTCACCCGCTTTCCCCCTTGCCACCCCTCGGCCCACCCATCTGAATCCTAAATAAAACATTTTAAATTTTAACACTTAAAGAGCTAGATCCTCCCACCCTCCCCCTTCTGCCCAACTGGTCTAATTAGAATTGGATGGGAGAAAATAATATAGTTGACAAAATTATAGTTCCTAGTGGAAAGATGTAGTTGGTGGGCCAGAATTCTAGTTTGTGAGTAGCAGAATTAGGGAGCAACATGAAATAAAAAGAAAATGACTTTCATAAATTTTATTAAAAGATAATGTTACAATTTAATTATGGTATATTTTTTAATATTTTGAAATTACACCTTTGAAATCATCTTATATATATTCATGCTTATATACATCTCTCATATTATCAAAACAATCATTAGATTCATTACATATTTTAACACATATTAGATGTGTATATATACATACAAATGAATGTGTATGTATGTATATGTGTGCATACATACATATACATATGCATTGCATATGTTGTATATGTATATATGCATATGCATATGTAATGTATATGTGTGTATAGACATACAAATACATACATATGTACATACCCACAAAGGTAATTATTTTTGTTTCCTACATTTTCATCTATTATAAATTATTTTATGTTTGTAAAATAAAATTAGTTTACATCCTTAGAAATAAGGTGACTATTTAATATCTATTATTAATCATTTTTAAAATAAAAATTTACATGAAACACATTAGATACTTTTGAACCCAACTAGAAGTATTAAATAACGTCAACAATTACTTTTTTATCAAATAATATGAAAAATACCACCTTAAAATATTATTTTTTTAGTAAATATTTTATGCTAATTTAAATAAGGTAACTATTCTTTATTAATGCCAAATAAATAATAGGATATTGAGGTCATCTCTTATTTCATGAGATACCATTGCATTATACAAATATTCTCAATAGATTCAATACAGTTTCCATGGATTTTTTTTTTTGTAATTTAGTTTAAAGAGTTTTTATATATTTTTAATTTATTGATATTATTTTGTATATAATTTATATAAATATGATTTTCTTGAAATTTATTTATTTCTTATTTATTTTCTATTCAATAAATGGTAATAATATAAATAATTTTATATTTTTCAAAAGAAATATATCTTTAAAAATTATTATTATTATTATTATTTTATGATATCAAAAAATAAATTATTCAATTCTCTCTTTAAAATGAAGAAACCATTTAAATTTGATATTAAGTTAATGTTTTTTAAAAATACTTATATTTATAATTTTTTTCATATATATTATTTTATATTTAATATATATAAATAAATATACAATAAATTTAAACATCTAATTACATAATTAGATCTATTTATATGACAAGGTTTATCATAAATATATATATAATATGTTGGAAAAATCAAACAAAGAGAGGGTAAGAAATAGTATTTTTTTATATATAAAGATAGATTATAAGATCAAATGGGTGATAGGATCAAATAAATGGGCGTGCCTTTCTTTGTAAAATTAGGTCTTCAGTAAAGTAATTTGTTACTTTGTTTGTTTGATACAAAACAAATGGGATTAATTTCCACATTGTATATTGATAGATATAAATGATAAAATATAGTAGCTTTCAGTTCTATTTATTTCATCTTGTCTTTATTTTTAAATATAAATTTTAATTATTTTTTTATGTATAATTTTGATTTTTTATATTAGTTATATATTATTTATTTGTTTAAAAAAATTGTGTTCTCATTTATGACTACATTATTTTGTACAAAATAAATTCAATGTGAATAATTACACCATTTTAAGATTGATAAGTGTGCTATTTGATATAGATGAAATTATAAAAGATTACTAAAAATGATGAAAATAAGAAAAAAAAAAGTATAAAATAAAACTATTATTATTCTATGGGAAGGAAAGCCTTAAACTATTGTTATTAATATTATTTTTTCATTGTCTATTCTTTAATCATTTGTAGAAGAAGAAAATTTACATGAAACAATTTTAATATTTTATAAGTCAAATGTAGGTGTTAAATAATGAAAACAAAGTCTAGTTGTTAGGGAGAATGATAGAAAATACTACTTTCAATGACTATCTTTTTATTAATTATTTATGTTAATATAAATAAATTATTAATCAAATAAATTTGATTAAAATTAGTATTTAATTATGCTTTTTTTTTTTGATAATAGACATCTATATCTTTACAATTTTAATAGAAAATAATGTAATAAATCATTTAGTCACTATATTTTTATTTTTTTATTTCAACTAACATTTTAAATGACACTTCAAAATATATATTTTTTTTTTTGATAGGTAAGGTGAGATTTATATTGATATCGAAAAGTATTTTACAAAATTTAGGCCTAGACTATGCGCAACAAAGATCACCATTACAACATCCATTTAACCAAACCAAACCAAAAAGACCACACTGGGTCAGAACTAGCCACCACCCATACAAAGACTACCCCAAACAATTCAAACTGGAAAAAAAGGAAACTTACATTCGGACTAAGACACAGACATTTAATCAATGCCATGACCATCACCAAACAAAATCCCAACACACACAATTACCAAACATTCTTTTGAGCAAACACCCAGAACTCATATTTCCAAGCAAAGTTTGAAACAACAACCAAGTGATACTTCTTCCTCAGAAATTTGATCCCCATAGAAGGCAACTAATAGTGCTCCACTAGGGCCATGCTGCTTAAGTCAAGAAGGAAAGGATAGTACTTTACCAGGGCATCCAGGTCCTCCAAAAGCGCAAGGTCATGAGGGTGAGGAATTCCTTTTCCAATCAAAGCCACAACTAGTTTTTTCTCTAAACCTACCAATAAAACCCTTGCTAGCCACACACGTAACTGCTACAAATGTGAGATAATCAAGATGGAGAATAATCTGACTTAGTCAGAGAGAGGTTACCAGACACAGAAATGCCATTTTCCTCTTTGAGCTCCTTAGTTGGATATGAGTGTCCATATATCCAGTCTCTAGTTCCTTGACTAAAACTAGCAGAATGAATCTTCCCATACCAAGCATAGAAACATGCCACGATTTGGCCAAGAGAAAGATGTCAATGGTCCAACGCAAAAGTTCCTAGAAAACCTGACCCATCACCTTAAATGATCAAATTGGGTGGCGAGCCAAACAAGGTATGAGGAAAAGCCGGTGAAAAGACTTGAAATGACATTTCAAGTGATGGTAGAGAATAATGGTAGTACCCTCCCGTAGAAGGCTCCAGAATGTCACCATTGTCTAAATAAGCACACGCCTAGCCACACGCACACAACCTTTGAGGGGTGGCATCCACCAAACCGCCCACCAAACTAATTTATTCTTAATAAAATAACTCAAATTCATTTTTACTAATAAAAAGAAATACTAAGTCAACCCATATTATGTAATTAACTAAAAATGAATATTACAAGTAAATATATATAAAGTAATACATCAACAATGAACTTCATGTTTGCAAATTCATTAATTCATGTTAGTATCAAAATACTAATAGATATTAATATTGAAATATAGATAAATTTGAAGGTATATAAGTGTAATATAAAATTTAGATTATCTTATGTATAATTAAATTATGTTTGTTTATTGAAAAAGTAAAGTTCATAATAGAAAATTGGACATGTATAAAATGCAAAAATAAAATTTACAAATAAATTGTTGAAATAGAAAATTGAAATGACATAAATAGGGAAATGATTCTAGAGGTTTTTTTATGCTAGATGTCCACATTCCCACAATATCATCTAAAATGTACTTTCTTAATCTAGATTTTGTGCTATCATTTAGACACATGAAGAAAGTCAAGTTTCTTTGTGAAATAAAAAATGCATCACAATAAGACTATAGTTTACATAAAATAAAAGTATGATAATACTCTAATAGAGTATAATCCATGTTTGTGAGAATAACAAATAAGTCATCAAATGAAATACCAAATGAAATACCTGATTCTTCATACAATGTTTTTAAAGCATAAAAACCCCCTTTTAAGAAAAGAATAGTACTAAATCTCTGTTTGTTAAATTATAACAGCACTATATTCTATAGATATCTTACACAAGGAATTCGGGTACTGTAATATAATGCATACCTTCTCCGCTGGTGGGCGGGCAACTGCTTTCAGAATCTAACCGATGTTTTCTCTTGGTTCTTGCTTTTTAATTTTTGAGCCAGTGGAATACATTACTTTCTTCTACATCCCCATATGCTTGGAGCAGTTTAGTAATCCTCGGAATGTCGTCTGTATCAAGATTTTCCAATCCAGCGTTGAAGTTGTCTTCTAAAATCTCCCATTGGACCGGATGGGGATGCCATCGTGCCCTTCGCTGGGTGTTTTCCCGCATCGCCAGAGATGACGATGTTCCTGTTTCAAAATAAAAATAAAAAAATATTAAGTTAAGTTGGTCAGCAATGACGATGTTTCTGTTGTAAAATAAAAATTGAAAAATTTTAGGTTAACTTGGTCAGTATAACTGTGAGGGTGGTGGTATGTTTCTTAATTATACCGTCCACTAAGATTAAATCTTTCGTACGATATAGGGGATGAGATTGGGATCATGCTCTGGAGATATGATATAAGAAATGCTGTGGGCATCATGTTCTTTGTGAGGGCGGAGTATGTTTTTATTACACTATCCACCAATGTTGAATCTCTAGAAGTATGATATAAGGGATGAGGTGGAGATCATGTCTTTGGTCCGGGTGGTGGTATGTTTCTTGTTTACACCATTCACCAAGGTTAAATCCCTGGAGGTATGGTATAAGGGATGAGGCAGATCATATCGTGAATGCATGATATAAGGGATGGAGAAGGGATCATATTCTGGAGGACTTTAGCTAAATGAATACCCTTCAATCTTTGACTCTTAACTGAAGATATATTCACATAGACTCATGTTCCTATATCAAATAGCAAAATGTATAAGGGATGAGACTGAGATCATACCGTGAATGTATGATATAAGAGATGAAGGTGGGATCATATTCTGGTGGACTTTATCTAAATGAATACCTTTCAATCTTTGACTTTTAACTAAAGATGTATTCACATAGACTCATGTATCATAACAAAATAAACTCATGAATGAAATAAAATATTTAATAAACCTAATATTATCCCTAATATTAAAAAAACCTAGCTTTGGCAGATGCATTCACCGCAATGTACGTGTATAGTAACGCACACTTTTTTTTAACTTCAACATACAGACGCTGGGCGAATCTAAACTACTGGATAATATCAATAAAATTTCATATATGATGGCACCCTGAATCCCTCATTAAAAAAAAGAGAAAATAAAGAATGAAAGCGGGATTGATAACCTTCATCAGCAGACGCCTGTTTGGCAGACATTGTTGAAGATGTGCTGATTTGAGGCTGCACTGATGAAGGCTTCGCTTTGAACAGATTTGGCCAATTCCTGTTGGAACCAATTTAAATCTCAACTCTGCAGGAAAGATAAAAAGGGAAAAAAAGAGAAAGAAGCTCACAGTAAACTCTCTCCCTCAATAAACACAGCAAACAACAACAGAGAAGCTCTCAATTGCAGAGAGAGGAAATAAGATTAAACAGCGGATTGTGGCTTTCTTGTTATGCTCCATGACATCATTATATACACACCACAAATCACATGCATTGCAGTAAATCTCGGGGAATTAGTCAAAGGAATGAGTGTGGTAATCGAGGGTGAGTAAATGAAGAGGACATTCAGTTACTGATTTCCTTGCGTCTGCAGATTTATTGTATTTATGGTGTTCCAGCTCATGTTATGTGGATTGCTCATCATTAGTACATTTTCTATGAATTAAGAATTAAGTATCTTTTTATTTGGTGGGGTAATTGTAAATTTTTTATTGAATGTCAGTTTGGTCTTGAAATTAAGAATTTTGTGCTCTTTTATTTTGTTGCGGTAATTGTCAATTATATATTGAATATTAGTTATCTCGTGAAATTACTTTTATTCTTATTTTTTTATTCGGATCAATTAGGGGAAAAGTCCCAGTTAGCACCACCCATTGAATTACTGCCACCTCCATACTCACTTAAGCCCCCCCAAAAAAAATCACTTTGATCCATTAAAAAACTTTATTTTATTGAATAAATAATTACAAAAACACCAATGGCTGCTCAGTAAGTGCTAAAGTGAATGAAACCTATTGAATTTTGAGTGAATTTGAATGATAAAACAACTATAATTGATTGAAATTATAGCCAGCAGATACTGGGACATTAGGTGGCGATGACTACACGACACCTGTAAAAGGTGACTTTGGGACATTAGGTGGTGATGACGGGACTTTGCGACATTAGATGGCGATGACTACACGACACCTGTAAAAGTCACGACATTAGATGGCGATGACTACACGACACCTGTAAAAGGTGACTTTGGGACATTAGGTGGTGATGACGGGACTTTGCGACATTAGATGGCGATGACCGGATGACACCTATAAAAGGTGACGTTTTGACGATTCTACAGTTCCACGAAGTTAGCCCTTCTACGGTTGCACAAAGTTAGCTTTGGCGGATACTGGGTCTTATCAATAAACTTATAAAAAATGATTAAGCAAAGTAATGTAAATAATATCGATATAAATAAATTTTATTTTATGAAAACATCAAATTTTAAATAAAATTTAAATAAAAAAATTTTAAAAATTTAAAAAATTAACTTTTAAAGAGCTAGATCCTCTCCAACCCACCCAACTAGAATCTCAAATAAAACTATTTAAATTTTAACACTTAAAGAGCTAGATCCTGCCACCCACCCAATTAGAATCCTCCCCCTCTTATGTGGATTGCTCATCATTAGAGTATTTTCTATGTAGCTTTGCTTCAAAGAAATAGAATTATGTGCCTTTTTATTTGGTGGGATAATTGTCAAATTTATATTGAATGTCAATTGGGTCATGAAACTAAGAATTTTGTGCTCTTTTATTTGGTTGTGGTAATTGTCGTTATATATTGAATATTAATTTTCTGGTACAATTACTTTTATTCTTATTCTTATTGGTTCCTTTTTCACGTTCATAGCTTTGAATTCTTATCAGTCCATTTTTCTAACTCGTAAATTATTTTTATTCTTATAAAACAATTTAAATTTTAACACTTAAAGAGCTAGATCCTCCCACCCTCCCCTTCTGCCCAACTAGTCTAACTAGAATTGGATGGGACAGAATGATATAGTTCAGAAAATTATAGTTCCGAGTGGGAAGATATAGTTGGTGGACCATAATTCTAGTTTGTGAGTAGCAGAATTAGGGAGTAACATGAAATAAAAAGAAAATGACTTTTATAAATTTTATTAAAAGATAATGTTACAATTTAATTAGGGTATATTTTTTAATATTTTGAATTTAATCATGGTATACTTATGTCCTTATTATCTATGTTTCACTAATCCTAATATAGATGATTTTTTAATTTTTTAAATAATATATTTTTCTTAAAAACTAAAGGAAGTTTTTTTTTTTGTTATGATATAAAGAAATCAATTATTTATTTATCTATTTGATAAAATAGAAGAGCTATTTAAATTTATCATTAAATTAAGGTCATTCATTTTTCTCAAAAATATCAACATTCCATAAATTTCTCTACATATCTTCTTTTAGCCTTATAATAAAATATTCCATCATCTCTCTATTTGAAATATAATTTCAATACTTATTTTCTTTAAATTAATTTGAAATTTCTAATTAATAGCAACTTATATCTTAATCCATTTCTTGAATTAAATTATGTTAACATTTGCTACTACTTTATTTTACACAAACCAACATTAATATAAATAACCATACCATTTAAAAATTGATATGCATATAATTTGAGATGAATAAAATTGCAAAAGATCGTTAAAAATATTAAAGTAAAGAAATTTAAAATCAAAATCATTATTATTTTATAACAATAAATATTAAATTACTTTTATTAGTCTTATTTAATTGATTATTTTAAAAATAAAAATTTACATGAAACACATTAGATACTTTTGAATCCAAATGGAAGTGTTAAATAATTTTAAGAATTATTTTTTATGAGATGATGATGAGGAGCAAATTGAAATGGAGGAGGACCAAACGAATGATAATCTTTTAATACTGATGATTCTAGAATGGATTATATGAAAAGTGGAATAAATTATTTGTAGGTACAGATGGACGACAAAGCCATGGTCACACTGATGAAGGTGATTATAGGATGATGCGAATAGCAATGTTTGGTGTTGTTTTTGGACAAACAAAAATCACAAGGAAGCTGAAAAAATTGGGGAAGTCCAATGATTTGAAGGTGCTTGATGAATATGGGGGCTTGCTGAGAAAAACCAATTAATGACTTTCTCTTTTGTTGTTGTTTAATGAATGCTCTCCTTTTTTTGTTTTTTTGCTTCAAAATTCGAGACTGCTATTTCATAATAGCTTTACTATGGTTTAGGACTACTTGGTACATGGTGGATTTGATTAATGGTGTACGTAGCTTTAAGTACTATAGTAGTAACTTCATGTTTTTGATTAATTATGGTTGGTCTATGGTTATGGTTATGATATATGACCTACTTGCCACCCTATGATGCTGGCGGGTGGTGTTGTTTCACACCTTGTTTCTTTTCCTTTTTTACTTGTGTGGTTGTAACCATGGGATCAAGGCCCTTTCCCTGCTTATCTAATAAAAACAATTTTTTATATCAAAGAATATTAAAAATACCACCTTAAAATATTATTTTTTATTAAATATTTTATGCTAATTTAAATATGGTAACTATTCTTTATTAATGTCAAATAAATAATAGGATATTGAAGCCATCTCTTATTTCATGATATACCATTGCATTATACAAATATTCTCAACAGATACAATATAGTTTCCATGTGTAATTTTTTTGGTAATTTAGTTTAAAGATTTTTTTTTATATTTTTATTTTAATGATAGTATTTTATATATAATTTATATAAATATGTTTTTCTTGAAATTTATTTATTTTCTATTCAATAAATAATATTAATAATAAAAATATTTTTATATTTTTCAAAAGAAATATATCATGAATTAATTTTTTTATGATATCAAAAAATAAATTATTTAATTTTCTCTTTAAAATGAACAAATCATTTAAATTTGATATTAAGTTAATATTTTTTCAAAATACTTATATTTATATATTATTGGTAAGTGCTATCAAAGGGGATAACACCCATTTACATTGATTTCAAGAGGCGAAACATGCCATAATACATTTAAAAACACATTCAAATACACAACCCTTCCCATTTTACATTATCAGGTGATGGTAAATCACTTTCAGACTCCTAGCCATACACAACACCTGAGCTAGGCTGCTCTCACTGAGCCATGATAATCCTGAGACCATGTACCTAACAAATGCATCTATGTTGGAGTTTATGACTCTTGCTTTGTAAACTTCCCACGCGTTAGCCATGAAATTCTCCTTTGCTTCCAAATGCTGCCTTAATGCCTCCACTTCATATGCCTCTCCCTCATCCTCCTCAGCACCCATGCTAGTAGCATCAAAGAAGAGCCTAAGGTGACTCACCAGACCATCCATTGACAGCTCCAAGCTCGCATTCACCATAGCTCGGGCATTAGCCTCCACCACAAAACCCACATAGAGCTCCACCATCCTCTCCGGAGAGTCGAGAATGTCGACCAACGACCCGATAACCACTTCATAGGTCTTCCCATCGCACCAGTGCCTTTCCTCCTGGACCACCCTCTTCACCACATTCACTATCTCTTTCAACAGTACGATGCGATGAATTGGGAAGAGACGCCTACATTGCTCCATTAGAGTCTCTTCTATGCACATGCAACTTAGCCCAAAAAAGTGCACCATCCTTGCTTTCTATTCAATGGCTCTCTGATTCTGCTTATGGGAAAGATGTGCAATTCTCCCAATCAAGCATGGGAAAATATGACTCGTGAATAGAAAATTCCACAGTGTCCAACCACTTTTTGGTCTCTGAATCTGAACCAAATCTTTGACCAAATCTACCTTCCGTATCCAGCAACTTCCACCATGTGAGTCACATAGCTCAATGCCTAGTCACGGGCTCAAAGCTGCACCAAGGTAGTCACCTCAACACCCCGAATTGTCCTAGTCTAAGATGGTCTATAGCCCCAGCCATCGATCCATGGAGGAATCAATGTACACTAAATTATCTTGAGATACTTCGTAATTAGCTAGTAGACCCGTTGCTTTATTTAGTTCCCTTTATACATGTGTGAGGTAGAATTCATTCAACTTTCCAAGAAGCATTTTAATCGTCCTAATCCAATTGTCAATTTTCCAGTTTGGCAATATTCTTGAGGAGATTGCCTGGTTGCAGATTTGTGAATCACCCTCTACTTCCACAACATCAATACCTTTCTGAATGCATAACTCCAAACCTAATAACAAGGCCTCTATCTCTGAAATGTTGTGAAAAAAAGTTCCTAAACATATTATGCTGCCCACATGCATTGGCCACAAT